>BGPR01054521.1:0-10193 GCA_013235015.1 Araneus ventricosus
TGAATGACTTCGGTGGTGGAAATCTGTATTTTCGTTTCTGAGATGTTGCAAATGTATACTATTATGAATGACTTCGTTGGTGGCATTCTGTACTGTTTCGATGGAGTTAGTCCCAAAGTGATGATTGCATCTTCAAATAAAATGGGTTGAAATGTACCTAGGTATTCGTTAATTGTGTATAAAATCTTGAGGGAAAATTTTTAAAGACGACTGTGAGGATCCTTGAGGACAAATGCATGTGTCGAGAGAAAATCCATGTGCCAAAAATTGGCTATTGATTCCTATAGCGGTTTTCCTTATCACTGTCCCTGAATAATTTTCAAAGCAGACAAAATAATGATCATAATCTTTTAATACCTGAAACTATAATTAATAGAACCGAATTAGTTTGTTTGAAACAGAAATTTTAAATGATTCCCACACGCGAACTAATTTTAAAAATAATTAAATTGATGTTGCTGCTCTGCAGTCAAACTGGAAAAGCCACGACTGAAAACTATTAATCGGTGCATTAAGACATCATAAATTGTGGGTTCAAACGTCAAATAATGTACTACATGATATTGGCATTCCAAAAGTACTGAATAGTGCGTGATTCTGACAAATTTACAAATATTAGTTGGCAATAAAATTCAATATAACGTCATGATTTTAGGTGTTACATTAACATTTTCAATACAATTATACAGAGATCAATTTCTTTTAGTTTATATTCAGTTAATGCTTAATTCTTGAACTAGTTATACACATGCTTTTACATAAAACTTATTCTGCGATCCGATTTTCCAGAAGAATAAGTAGAACATCTTGTTCTTGATCTACAACTTTTTTTTGCGATTTGAATATAATTAAGCTAATTGGTATCAAGTACTTGGCCATGAATGAGTTAAGATCCTAAATCATCAAAATCAAAAAGATATTCTGATTATTTAATACTCGATTTCCCGGAGCTCTGTGTGTTCCGGTATATTATCTAATCAAAAGGCAACGGAATCCTATCTCAGCCCGTGCAAAAAGAAATTTCTTTTTCGTAAACATCGCACAAGCCTTTTTCATCTCCGAAATTTTGTTTATCTTATTATCTCAGAAGAGAGATTGTCTGATGCCAGGAAGCAATTTCAAAGCACACACATCTCTCAATATATCGAGGATTTTCCTCTTTTTTTCTCAAAAAGAAATAAAGATGCCCCGGGTCTTACGGTAAACAGTTTTCGTCGTCGTCGTTGTCGGAGGAAGGAATAAATGTCCCTCGAACCGTTTGGCGTCTAATGCAATTTATTTCGAGGAGTTAATAGTCTGTGAATGGTTTTTCACTTCCTCCATCGAATGCAGAAGAGATTTCTGGAAGAAAAGTTTGAGAGATATTATTTGTTTAACAATCTTTGTCGAGCGGAAATATGCAACTTCATGAAAATAAACTGCCTTTTGTTTGTTTCTTGGGCCGAGAAGATATCAGTAATGTTCCAGGAAATGTTATTTTTTGAGTTATCTTGTAAAATTTATTTCTTTATCCATTTTTACATTTACAGTCGAAATATTTTGCATCAAATTTATTTGTTCTCCGTCTGAAATGCAGGCGCAAATCGAAGTCGCGTTTTTATGCTAAAGATGCCAGATTTACGATCTTTTTCATATCTCGTTTTATAATACAAGGCGTTTTTATCGGTAATGGGAAAATTTCCTATCATTTCAAGAATTCTACATTTATTATTTTTCTCGATATTGTTTATAAGAAAAACTGGAAAATCAGTTTCAAATTACGAGATATTTTGAAATGACTTAACATGTCTTCTTCTGTACTTATTTACTATTATTTTTTAATCCGTGTAATGTTAGATTTGCAAATATTTAAGAGGTGTAAGGTTAATATTTAAGAGGTAAAGTAAATATTTAAGAAGTAAGGTAAATATTTAAGAGGTAAGGTAAATATTTAAGAGGTTAATGTGTGTAAATATTTAAGAGGTTAAGGTGTGTAAATATTTAAGATGTGTAAAAAGTGTAAATATTTCATTCATATTTGAGCCCTTGTTCAAAATTTACAATTTCTACTATTATTTTCAAAATAATAAAAGTAACAATGACAGATGTTTGATACCTTCTTTAAATCTAAGCTTCCGAATGAACTCGCATATCTCTTCATAGTTCTGTTGTCTTTTCTTTAAATGTTATGACTGAACCACTTAAAATTTGAACTACTTTTTCAGTGCTGCAGATATTTTTGTGTATGTGTGAACGAGATACGCAGGTTACTTTAGGTTTCGGGGTCACGTGTAAGTCTCAGAGGGTATATGACATTGCCTTAACAGAGGAACAGGTCGCCCTATTCTATAAATATATTTAATTTTTTTAAATTGTATAATGTAATCTTTTTCAGCAAGAATAGTTAAGAAAATCATCTCAATTTATAAGATTTAATTAAAATATTTCCAGCATCAAGTTTAAAAGAAGTGAATACATGTTCACGTCAATAGCGGCAAAGTCAATTAAATTGCTTAATCCATTTCTGCAACTTGGAAGAAAATGCAATTCACATCGCAATGCGTCGTAAGACAGTGTGAAGTTAGACTTTAGATGGCAGACGCAGATACATTTATTATTGAATTGTGACATTGTGTGAAATCATACCATTTCGAATACATATTTAAAATAAATTCTATCACTGCCTGAACGTTAAGACATAACTTCATAATCGCATAAATGTGACCTATTTTTGTCTAATGTTTTCCTCTCTTACCCTCATTGAATGGTTAGAAGGCTGCAGAGGCTTAGTTGTAAAGTCCGCAGTCAGAGCTAATTTATTTAGTGATGCGATTTACCTTTTACTTCCCATTTCAGTGTAGTATACGACTGTAAATAAGCAGTAGATTAGAAACTCTAAGAACACATTCCCCTAATCATCAAAATTAGAAATTTCTGAAATGGTAACATATCCCATTTGTTAAGCAGATACATTAAACTACATCTTAAATATCAATGCTATTTGTTTACGAAAATATTTTACAAAGCTATAAAGTGGTCTTCCTGAGATGCTAATCTTGGCGACAAACTTGGCGATAAATTTGGCGACTTGGCGTTGAAGTTGGCAACTTTGGCTACAAAAGGAATTTTCTGGAAGGACCTCGAACTGTCAACCTATTTCTACTGGCTTCATGAACTTTCTGTAGATTACATCACTTCCTACGTAATGACCTCACTTCCTGTTGAAAAAGTATAAGAGCAAGCTCTCAAGTCAAGAAGAGTCAGTTGGATTTTGATCAGCAAGCAAGCTGGCGAGCTAACAAGGAGCCTTTGAGCGTTGTGTTTAGATTTAATGGTAATCTCTGTTGTGAATTTTTACAAGTGCTGTTTTAATACTTGTGCTACGTTTCTTTACTTAGAATATTTGTAAAATAAAGAGCTTTATTTTTTAATACTGCTTATTGGACTGCATTCACGTACACCCACAAGACGATTTTGTCACAAAATATATATACACCACACTCATATTTATTTCGTATGTACAAAAGTACTCTGTTCACCAGTGGCGTAGCGAGGGTTAGTGGCGCTTGGGTCATTACATGATTTTTTCGCCCCTCCCCATCATCATCAGTGAGTTAGCTCGTTAGTGAGTTATTTCTTTCACCCCCTCATCGTTTTCGACTTTAAAAAGTGACGTACAAGCATTAACGTTTTGCCAACACGGCCAGGAGAGTAGCGGAAGTAGGTGGCTCTAAATCCTTACACGATGCCTTTCTAATATATAATACAGTATTCCAATAAACAAGGCAGCCTAGTCGATCAACACGTTCAAAGTCGATCAACATTCACACCCTCCGTGATCCAAGTGCACTCCTTATATAGTCTCCTCGACAGGCCATGACGTCACATGGAGTTTTCTCGTGTATTCCCTTTCCTAATAGAGATATCGAGAAAAGGGTAGCATTTTCTGGAATCGTCTGTTTGTCGCCAGAGTCGCCAAGTTCTGCGCCAAGAGCAGGGGTCCCGGAATGGCCGATGTCCATAACTCCATACTTACCCCCTGTAAAACTCCTTCCCCAACTATAAGACCAGCGAGGCAGGAAAGCGACTTTACATCTTTGCAACAATATTTAAAATAAATTCTCTCACTGCCTGAACGTTAAGACATAACTTCAGACAACGTCAGTTTTATTGAATCGCATAAATGTGACCTATTTTCGTCACATGGATTTTTCTCGCATATTCAAGCCCTTTCCTAATAGAGATATCGAGAAAAAGGTCTCATTTTCTGGAATCATCTATTTGTCGAAAAGGTCAGGGACCCCGGAAGCATATTTACAAACCCTACCCTGATAGAACTGAGGCAGGAAATCGGCCAATACCATTGGCTACGAGGGGCAGTGACGTCGTTTTCAGCTCTCGCACGTAGCGTACTGCAATCATAACAAAACAAGAGTCGTCCTACTTTTCTCCGTTTTCCCACAGTTGAGCACAGAAAACATTCTTCCGTGGGTTGTAATATTTTTAAAAATGAAATTATTTTTTTAAAATATCATAAAAAATAAAACATCCCACACTGTAAGAAATTATATTAATGAAAAGTCTAATGATAACAACTTTATTTGAAGGGTATTAACTAACAGGTTAATGTTGTTATGTTTTTTTGACGTCATTCCAGTGAGAATAGTTCATTTGATCTTTCAAAGTGAACTAATCTAACTATAATTAATGCCAAATAATAGTAAAATTATTAATTATTATTATAAAGGTCAATAATAATAAAACGAAAAAAAGGATAATCGCTAGACTAAATAAAATTGCTACGTAGGTGCGTGTCGTAGAACAAAATTCGCGAAGTCCAAGCAACGGAAACCTAAACTAATTCAAAGTCAACATTCAATCGCTTGCTTTGTTATAATTTCCGTACGAGAGCAAAGAATGACGTCTTCGGCTCTTGGCGAAGCGAGCCAATCATATTGTCCGATTTCCTGCCTCAGTTCTATCAGGGTAGGGTTTGTAAATATGCACCCCGGAATGGCTGATGTCCATCACTCCATACTTACCCCTGTAAAACCCCCTCGCCAACTATGAGACTAGTGAGGCAGGAAAGCGATATTACATCTTTGTAACAATATTTAAAACAAATTCTCTCACTGCCTGAACGTTAAGACATAACTTCAGACAACATCAGTTTTATTGAATCGCATAAATGTGACCTATTTTGTCAAATGTTTTCCCGTCTTACACTTATTGAACCGTTCCCAGATAGCAAAGAAGGTTGCGGAAAAGTCGCCATTTCACTTTCCATAGGCTGTCCGCGAAAGCATTTCCGCGCAAACCGTTTCGGAAACCGTTGCCGCAAGGTTTACATAAGAAAGCTTCTTATGAACTACCTTACCGACAAGGTTTGAACGACAAGTCCGCGAAAGCATTTCCACGCAAACCGTTTCGGAAACCATTCCCGCAAAATTTACGTAGATAAGCTTTTTATGAATCACCTGTTAAATCGCGTGTAGCCTCGTCCGGTGTAGTGGTTATTGCGTTTGCATTCCAACTCTAGGAACGCGGGTTCGATCCCCAGCTGGGAGGAATTTGAAGTTTGTCGGAGTACGGCTTTGAAAAGGCGGTTCCTCTCTGTAGGAATACGGCTTTGGAGTTGGGAAGGGGTTCTATTTTTTCCGCCGAAGGGGGGCTGTTAACAACCTTTTGAAAAGGCATGAAACAAGCTTGTAATAAAAGCTTGGGGAAATCTTACTAAAAACCTTGTTTCTTGTTGACTAGCGAACCTTTCCGCAACCTTTCCGAAAGGTTCAACCCTTGTCATGGAAACCTTTGTGACAACCCTTTACCCTTGCTGATGACAAGGTTTCCAAAACCTTTTAGACAAGCTTTCTTTGCTATTTGGGTTAGAAGGCCGAGGAGGCTTAGTTGTAATGTCTGCTCTTTGAAAGGTGGAGGGACGAATCCTTGATTCTAGATCTCTCCATCTAGCAGTTGGACCTGATATATTGTCGCTGTCACATCAAAATGCCGTTTGCCAAAATACCAGACATAGCAAAGCATTAGAAATTTTTAAACAGCAAGTGGAAGCAGTAGTGACATGTGGCATTTTGTGACAACATACAATAAACAAATATGCTTTACAACAATTTGAGAGCAGATGTAGCTTAACTATACAAGTGTTTTGTGTCATTAAAATGTTTGGGCAAATTTGGCATAAGACATTTTGATATAACAAAAAAGATGTGTTAAATCTGCCGATTTGAGTCAAATGTCATTCTACTGATGTGGCATGGAAGTTTAGAGAATTGGGTGTCTGATCAGGTGTCGTCCACATCGTCTGGATACGGTTTAAAGTAACTAACTAGTTCAGTCCTAAAATGAACTTGGTACTGCTTTAAAATGGGACTTTTATTTAACGAAGATGAACTGTCTCGCCGTTTACTCGTAGAAATAATAGCGCATCTTCAACAAAATAATTTTTCACAGTTGGCCTAAAAATTGCCTGTGTTTATATAGAAATAGTGCCTATATATTCCATACAATGCTTGTGAAACTATAGAAAAACAAAACAAAGTAAAAAAAAATCAATTTCTTACTTTTTGTAGAATGAATGAATTTTATACAATGGCAATAACATATACGCAGCATTCAGCTTCAAACTCTCTTCAGAAGGATAATATAGTTTTGAAGCAGAAAAAAATAGTTTTGAAGCAGAAAAATTTAAAGGTGCAAATAAACAAACTCCGACACAATTACAATTTAAGATATTTAATACTCATTATATTTTGCATTTACACATTATAAGTAGGGATGTAACGAATATTCGGCCATTATATGGTATCCGGCCTATTCTGCTCTTTTGCCGAATATTCGGTTTGGCCGAATACTAAACAGATATTTGGACCAATATATTGAAGATGATAATAATTTTTAAAAACGCGCCTTTAAATATATTTAATAAAGATTATTGCAGAATTGTATTTCAGTACATTTATTACCAAAATTTTCTCCTAAAATTTACTCAATTTTAAATTTTATAGTACAAAAGCATTCAATAATGCCACAGAATGAAGAGGGTTTCTCATTCATTATTAACGGAATTAATGTGTTTTAAAATATTACAACAATACAAGGCGTTAACATTTTTAAATATAGAAATAATAAAAAAATCAGTGTTATTTACCTTTAATTTTTTATTAAAATTAGAGAAATATTTTATTTACAAGCAAAAGTGAAATGTTTTTAAAAAGTCGACATCTTCCGGATATTTGGTATTCGGCCAAATCACTATTCCGTACATACCTAATTATATGGAAAAAATTATACTACCTTTGTGAACGAAAATTATAGAGGTTTTATTTTTTTTAAGAAAGATTTAACTTTTGAGCACATTTCCCAAAATAACTACCATTTTGCCACAAATAGCCACAAATAGCTATTTGGTTCATGTTGCACATGATTTTTTAAAACATGACGCTATTTCCAATCCGATAATCTGTGTAACGCTTCAAAGGTGGCTGATTCAATCGCAGATAGAATTTTTAACGTCAACGATTGAATTCTCTTATTTTTAAGAAGGATTTACTTCATCCGATAAGCGTTATCTCGACAACCAACAATAAATCACATTAAGTGAAGTTTCCTTGCCTCCTGGTCTTAACCTAAAGCGAATGACAGTGTACGTTATTGCTTCTTAAAATCCATTTGAAACTTCTAATGATGATAATGTACAATTAATTATGAAATAAATAAATATACAAAAATATTAAATTGTTTCAACGCCAAAATGCAGTTATTACAATTACTGTTTTCTTTTAGCGTAAGAACTTATAAGACTTATAAGAATTAATAACCTGGACAGATTTTCACAATTACATTAATCTTCGAACGAGAAAAATTTTGTCTCCCAAAAATGATCGGACAATTGCGTAGTTCGTCGAAATGGTATTTCATATACTAATAAAAGTTGATATTTCATAACGGGGATTTTTTATTATATCTTTATGCTACTCTTAACATAACCACACAAAGCATTTTGAATACAACTTAAAACTTATTTTTTAAAAAATCAACAATCAAAACGTAACCAAAAAGTTACCTCACAAAAATCATCGGACACTTCAATAAAATCTTTATATATCAGTAAATATAGTCATATTTTGGTAATTCTTTTTATTTAGTTGGGGATATCCTATAGCATCCATAACGAGTTTTAAGCATCTGGACAATGACTGCACTAGTGTTTTTGTAATTTCGGCTTCAATATTCTTCCTTTCTTGCACCAGCAGCGTTTTTAGTTCAATTTTCGTTTTAATGTGTCTTCGAGCTCTAACCTCTAGTTCTCAGCAAATGTTCTTAATGGGTTTAAATTCTACGATTGGGGTTGAGTTTTTAAAACTTCTGGACAGTTATAGGGACATTATGCCATCAATAAACGCCAAATGACACAGGCCTGTTGCTAATATGCGCCCCCGCACAAAAACGCCTTCACCTGCTTCACTGTCCCAGCTAAGTTCTTTGGATTAAGTTCCCCATGTTTTCTCCTCCACACCATTAAAAGCCCATTGCTACCAAAAATATTAAATATGTTCTCATCTGCAAATAGGATGATATTTAACTTATTTGTCAATGATTTCGCGAAGGAAAGTCTTATATTTCTGTTCTTCGTGCTCGGAAAAAAATTTTTCTGGATGAATGCCCACGTGTAACAGCTGATTCCAGAACTCAACATGCAGTTTTCTGTGAAACTGAAGTAGACAATTTTCTATGAATTCTGTAGAAACTTTGAAAGCCCTCAGCCTTGGATTCTTCGCATTTTTTTTCAGAATAAATCTCTGATCATGTCGAGTTAGCTTCGCTGGACGACCATTTTTTGTCTTGTTTCCGATTCGATTTTGATTTTCCAAAACGTTCTATCACAGAGTAAACAGTAGAATGGGATAAATATACTAATTTAGCGAAATTTCGAATCGATTTATCACTTTCATAGCGAAAAATAATCAGATCTCGAACATCATTCGTTGTTTTCTTACGCTTACGAGTCATTTTCAAATATATAGAATATTTTTTTGAGAAATATATATACAAAGTTAGAAGCCAAGCGAATTTTAAAATTTCACCACTATGTAAGAATAAAAATGTGACTGATGATAATTTTTCTGATGAATTCATCCGAAAATGCGTTGGTGTCTGATTACATTTTTAATTTGTTTTTTCGTTGTCTGTTTGCATTTTCATTTTTTTAAATTGTTCCATATTTAAATAAAAATATTTGTTAGATTTTATTCAGAATTAAATTAAGGTACTACGAAACTTTATTGAACATTCTTTTCGAATTCACTATTAGCAATAGGGTCTTTGCTATAAATTTCTAAAGTGTCACTTTCGGGAATCTTCGTATGTACTGAAGCATCTTGTTGGGAATTATATATTTTATCTGCTTCGCTACCAAAGGCATCGGAGATAAAACTGGAATATATACCAAAACATGAAATTCAAACTTTTAGAATGAAAATGTTTTTTTATATATAAACTTGAAGAAACCAATCGTCAATTAAAATAAAAGAAAATCAAAATTGTCACCATTTTGAAGTAAAATATCACATCTTGCTCAGAGATGCGGAATATTGCAGAATATGTAGAAGATTTTATTCTTACCTGTAAAAGAAAAAGTATAATTTATTATTTATTTATTAATCACAGGTTATTGTCAAATTATGTAAAAAAAATGTCAATTTTTTAACTTTAGTACTTAACACACCAAGTCCATAAGTCCGTAAAGTAGGAATGTCTAAAAGCTCTAAGACTACATAAAACAGTGGCAATAAAACACAGCGCAGAATGACTTACAGCCTTCATGAGGCAGTCTGCCAAGTGACACAGGTGGATTCAGACAGATTATTATTGTAGTGGGATTTTTGTTTTAACATTCATGTTGTAGTCTGCGATTCCATTAATGCCTGACCTCCAGATGCTTAGAGCAATGTCGCTTTATTAAAACTGCCATCTGCGATTAAATTAATACCTGATCTCCAGATGCTTAGAGCAATGTCACTTGGCATACCGCCTTATTAAAACTGCCATCTGCGATTCCATTAAAGCCTAATCTCCAGACGCTTAGAGTGATGTCATTTGGCATGCCGCCTTATTAAAGCCGCCATCAGCGATTCAATTATTGCCTAATCTTGCTTAGAGCAATGTCACTTGGCATGCCGCCTTATTAAAACTTCCAT
>BGPR01054524.1:0-10192 GCA_013235015.1 Araneus ventricosus
GCCATGCGACTGGGATACCAGCCGATTGATACACCGGGGACCGAAATCGTATCGACCGAAACCGTTTGGATCGTATAAATTCAGAGAGTTCTTAGATCCTCTCAGATGCTTTAAGTGTCAAAAATTCGGACACGTCAGTAAAAACTGCTCTGAACAGGCAACTCTCTGCTCTAGATGTCCAGGTGTCCATGTGTTTAGCAAATGTACTAAGACAAATACAGTATGCAGGAACTGCAGGGAATATAATAAGAGGACAAACTCTAAAATCAGAGTTGATCACCCGGCAACTTCTGACAAATGTCCTGTATATCTCAGGGAAAGGGATCAATTAGCCAAACAGACCAATTATGTCCAGCACAACTAATACTTCAGTCGTGTTGGGTGTTTTTCAAGCCAACCTCGGAAGGTCGCGGTTAGCAACAAAAGAACTTCCAAACTTAATTAGTAATGGCACCCCAGATGTCTATCTAATCCAGGAACATTACTCTTATAAAGGGGAAATGAAAGGACTTCCTCTCAGCTGGAAAGTTTTGGTTGCGGATGGTGGAAAAGTGTTGGTGGCCATTCGTAACAAGAATATAAATGTTATTGCGAGACATATTGGTAAGGAAATTGTGGTTGCAGACCTTCTCTGTGGGACAACCACCCTTACAGTGATCTCCTTCTACATACCGCCATCACAAAACAAAATACAAGCCATTTCCCACCTTGAGGAGGTTATTGAGAATCTAAACATCACAAGTTTCATCCTTGGAGGGGACATTAATATGCGCAGTTTGCTCTGGGGTCCGGATATTCCAGACCATAGGGCTTCTGATGATGGGGGTCCCTTTGTGGACTTCATTCTGAAACATGGCTTAAATATTATTAATGATCCAAACTCTGCCTCGACTTTTGAAACAAAAAACGGTCAAAGTTGGATTGACATTACTGTTTCAACCAGTCTTCTCTCAGACAAAATTCGAGATTGGAAGGTAACTAAAGAGGTTTTCAGCGATCATAGCTCTCTAACATACAAAATTGCATTTGACACACTGGACTTAATCGGGAATACACCCAATTTTAGCCAGAGGAAAATCTTCAGACTTGGTAACATGGTTGCTGCAAAATTTAGTGAAGCCGAAACTGAAATTAAAAACATACACTCTAAAAAGGGTCTTGAAGACTGGATAAATAAGCTCACTTGCTTCATTCAATCTGCTTGCAGAGGGACTAACTTACAAAAGGCGGACCACCTCAGGGTTCCCTGGTGGGACACAGAATTGGATATTCAACGGAAAAAGACCAGGGCACTTCGTTCTCGGTATCAAAGGTGCAAAGACCCATCTCAAAGGTTATGCAGAAGAACAATTTTTAAAAAAGAAGAAGCTAAATACAAATGGATGATAAAAGTTAAGAGCAGAGAATGTTTTGAAAAACTCTGCTTATCTCTTACTAACTCTAATCCATTTGACCTCCCATATAAGTTGGCTACTGGGAAAACAAAGAAGAAAATGGTTTTCAATACAGTCATTAACGATCAAGGCATCAAAACTAAATCAATTGATGAAACAATTACCACTATTGTTAATAAGCTTTTCCCGCAGGACTTGTTTAATTCTGAAACACCGGAACAAGCGCAAACAAGAGTGCTGGTTGAGAGTTATTAAAATCAATTTAAGGATAAAATCTTTTCAAAGCAAGAAATTAGAGAGGCAATTGGTTCTATGGCAAAAAGAAAGGCCCCAGGACTTGATAACATCAGTGTTCAAATGGTGGAAATTTTACACAAAAAGAATCCCGGTATTTTGACAAATATTTTTAACAAGTGTCTTGAGCTAGGAATTTTCCCTACAGAGTGGAAGAAAGCTAGGCTTGTTCTTCTTAGCAAGCCTGGTAAGGATCCTAACTTGGTCAATTCTTATAGACCAATTTGCCTTCTCTCCGTTATTAGTAAAATCCTGGACAAACTTATAACTCAGAGAATCACCTTTCTTTTAAAATCTAAAGGTTTGCTTAAATCTAACCAACATGGTTTCAGTACTGGAAAATCATGTGAAACTGCAAATTATGAGTTACATCAGAGTATTCAAAACGCTATGAAAAATAAAAATAAAGTTTGTCTCCTTTCACTTGATGTGGCTGGTGCTTTTGACAATGTTTGGAGAACCAGCATTCTTGAGCAGCTAATTAGGGCTGACTGTCCACTTAACATGTTCAATCTTATCAAAAACTACCTGCTAGACAGGCAGGTCATCTTTGAACTAAATAACAAAAAATGGGTTTTTCAAGCTCAAAGAGGTGTTCCACAGGGATCCTGCAGTGGGCCCCTCTTCTGGAATATTGTCGCTAGTACTGCTCAGAGTCTGGTCCTGCCTTCTGGCTGTCAGATTCAAGCGTTTGCTGATGATCTCATCCTGGTGATTAGTGGGCAAAGTGCTAACATCATCGCTCAGAAATGCAATAAAGCCATTGAAACTCTTGTCTCCTGGGGTAAAAAGCATAAATTACAATTTAATGCAGCTAAAACAATTCTTATGCCACTTTCTTTTGGGGGCAGATTGAGTAGAAATGAACCCCTCCAAGTCACAATGGAAGGTCATCCTGTTTCCATCCGCGACCAACTGGTGTATCTGGGTGTTACATGGGACAGTGCTTTAACGTTCATCCCTCACTTTAAAAATGTTAGGAGGAAGGCGGATCTCTTGACTTACAAGATTACTAGTATTGCAGAAAAATTCTATTGGCGACACAATAAGATGTTCAAAAGAATCTATAGTGGAGCTATTGAACCATATATGCTATATGGCCATGGGGCTTGGGGCCATAGGCTCCACCTCAAAACAGTTGAAAGGTTTTTAAATGGAATTCAGAGAAGGCCTCTTATCAAAATCACAAGAGCATTTCGGACTACCTCTACTGATGCTCTGCAAGTAATCGCAGGTATCATGCCGCTTGCTCTCAAGGCAAAGGAAGTTTACTCAAAATTCTTGGTCCTAACAATCAAGATCAATACTTGGGTAGAGGATAGAGTTTCTTTGCGACGATTTTGAATCCAAAAAGGACATATACAATAGACATCCTGCTGAATGGATCTCGATTCCTTTTGGGACAGAGGATCCAGATGGAGAAGAAATTGAAATCTTCACCGACGGTTCGGGAATAAATGGTCAAGTAGGTGCTGCAATGGTTGTATATTATCATGGTACAGAAATCCACAGTGAGATTTGTCGCCTACAAGATTCTGCCACCATCTTTCAAGCGGAAACTAAAGGGATACACATGGCTCTTGAATTTATTAAAGAGTCTAAAAACTGGCATAAATTTCACATTTTTTCAGACTCTCAATCAGTGCTTCAGTCCCTCAATTGTGCTAAAAACACCAGGCAATCAATCCTTGAGTTAAAAGATCTCTTCGCCATTGCTGCCAGGGGAAAGTGGATCAGGATTCATTGGGTCAAAGCCCACGTTGGAATCTCCGGGAATGAAAGTGCAGACTCTTTGGCAAAGTCTGCAACTGAACGTGCTACGATTGACTTCAAGTGTCTCTTGTCTAAGGCCACACTTGGTAGATTAATCAGGTCCGAATTACTCTCCGCTTGGCAAGTTAGGTGGGGAAGATCCAAAAATGGTCGACATACGTTCAAGTACTTCCCAAGAGTTGGACTAAAAGTTTCAAACTACAGTCCAAAAGTCACACAATTTATAACAGCCCATGGAAGATTTCCAGAGTATTTCTTCAAGTTCCATCTCTCCAGTGACTGCTATTGTCGCTGTGGGTGTTTTGGAAGTGTGGAACACTACTTGGACGAATGCCAGTTTACCAAAAATATTGGACAAAAACTCAAATATGACATAGAGGATCCCCCCTCGTTATTTAACAAGAAAAACATTTTTATCCTACAGCAGCTTATTGAAAAAGTGGACTCGATCGTCCCACAAACTAACTGAGTGGTTGATTTTCTGTTCCCTGCCCACCCGGCGGGAATTTCTTTAACCTTCTGGAAATGTAAGTAGTTTCCCAAACTGGGTTTGGGTTTTCTACGTAAAAATTTGTTTTGCGGTTTGTTTTTGTGAGCAAAGCTTGTGCTATTGCATTCTTTTTATTCTGTAATTTGTTTCTTTAATAAATGTCTTGTGCAGAGAGTGATGACTATGGGCACGCGATTGTCTAGACATAGCGTGCTCCTGGTGTTCATGTCTCGCAGGGTTCACCAACTCCTTGAGGACGTCAAGCCTGTAAGAATGGTTGTGGTGTAGTGAAGTAGTAGATTCCTACAGACCCCATCGCACAATTCTGCCGATGTGCAAGTTCACGATGACAGGGGTGAGTGTCTGTAAATTTTGTCCCTATCTACTCCCTCTCTCCGCGCCCTTGTGGCGTGGATAAGAAGTGTGAAGCGTCTCTAAAAGCCTCTCCACTTCTAACATGGCAGGCCTTGACGTTGGCCGAGAGAGCTTAACGGGAGAGTCCACTCCGCCGAATCGAATTTCAGTAGGCCACCTTAGGGTGCTAAGGTTCGGCGTGGCAGAGGACTCGTATCCCTAACTAACTGCCATGGGTTGCGATGCTGAGGGGCCAGTCACTGAGAAAACCAAAGTAAGGTGGCGAGGGGTGGTGCCTATCCGGAGGAGATGAGAAATACCGACCAAAGGACGGCACTGCTTAACCCGGACCATTATGAAAACTGGAATCACACTGCTTACCAAACTTCGCAACCGCCGCTTCCTATTCGCCGGCATGTGTTGCGGGGAGTGTCTGGTCGGTTAAATTCGATAGGGCATTCTTCGTAGTCGTGTCGGGGATGACGATATTAGGGAAATAGGATTTTTAGAATTGAATTGTGTTGCACGGATATTGTGTCTGTTCTTTCTTCTGGCTTCGAGGTGGGCCAGAGAGTGATGTTATAAATCCAATTGGGCTGTACAATTGGTGCCTGTTCTCCTACGGGTGGCAGTGGTAAATCGGGCGATAGGAAGTCCATCGGATCTGTTGAGTTTGTCTGGTCGGTATCCGATAGGGCAGCTCAGCAGTGAAGTGCGAGGCTCTCCTGCCTCCAGGCGTATAAGCAGCCCATTGGTATAGCACTCTCTGCTCTTCCTTGGAGTTGGAACTTAGGGAAACTTCTT
Organism: Araneus ventricosus; assembly: GCA_013235015.1. Lineage (NCBI taxonomy): Eukaryota > Metazoa > Arthropoda > Arachnida > Araneae > Araneidae > Araneus > Araneus ventricosus. The sequence continues at coordinate 5,110 of BGPR01054524.1, forward strand.
CCTCACAGCTAACACACCCAACATTGAGTATGATAGAACACTTTAATTTGGTTAGGTTGGTTGGTTGGTTGGTTGGGGTTTAATGGCGCAAGAGCCATTTTTGGCTAAACTGCGCCAAACGTATGGTAGATAAGCAGGATCACGGTGTTAAAATATATGGTGAGATACTGAAAATGGTAGATGAAATTCTAAAATAAATTTAAAATTCATAGTTGCATATGCAAAGATAAAATCATGTTGCCAAAAATGAATAGATGAACGATGAAAAAAAATAAAATACAAGTTTTAAAATATATCAGATGTAAAATATGTCGAAAATAACACATGTTGCGCAAAGACCAAAGAAAATTCGAGGGACAAGTAAATGAAATGTTTAAAATATTAAAGAACAAAGTAGGTTAGTGAAACGAAAACAATTTATCGCAGGTCATTTGTTTTCAAAAAATACATAAAACAAAGCAAACAATGTAGCAAAAAATGCTACCTGTTTTTGTACCTGTTGGCTTTTTCAGGTTTGGAAGAGGGTGGAGGACTGTTAACTGCAGGCGAGTCTTCCAAATCCTCCGACATATCATATTCCAAGGCATCCTCTTCTGATAAAGAGGAGGAGCTCATCTCGGCATCCGCATCAGATTCACGAGATTGCAAAACTGTTTTTTCTAATGGAGGGAAAACAGCCATAGGTAGAAGTTGAGTGTCAACAGAAGTGGGTTTTTTGGTTTCGAGAGATTTTAAAGCAGACTGATGAGTGCAGATAATATCCTTTGTTGGAACGGTGTTAAGAACTTCACGGCGAGAGGAGGTGTAAAATTTTGATAACTTTTCAGCTTTGGCGATGTTATTATTTGTTTTAGTTGGAGAGTCCTTTTTCAGCTTTTTTCTGTTTGTAACGAGTTTAAAATCAGTGAAGTCAGTCGAAGCCAGCGCTTCTTCACTGACCGGAGCAACAGATGGAGAGGATGGAATTGGCAAGTTGGTTATTGGAGATGCTGTTGCAGTAGAATCAGATGGTTTAGAACAAGTAACAGCAGAGGCATCCGGATTTGTTTGGACGGATGGTGCAGAAAATGATTTTTTCACCGCAGAAACGTAACTATTTCCGGGCGTAGGTGTCTGAGCTTTTATTAGTTTTCTTGCTTCCTGATACGATATCTGTTTTTTTATTTTGGTGGAAATTATTTCTCTCTCTTGTTTCCAGGCAGAGCAGTTCCGAGAAAATGAAGTGTGTTCCCCCTTGCAGTTAACACACTTTTCTGAACGGGTGCAGTCAGTGCTTTCATGCCCAACTTCTGCACAACGGGCGCAGGTGAGTGTCCCGCGGCAAGAAGTTTTCGAATGTCCGAAACGTTGGCACTTGAAACAGCGGAGTGGGTTGGGTATATATGTCCTAACAGAGAGGCGCATATATCCTGCTTTAATATGTTCAGGTAATTTGGCGGAGTCGAAAGTTAGTATCAGGTGCTTTGTATTTAGGAGCTGACCATCCCTCCGAATCGTAATGCGGCGCACATGGGTCACTCCTTGACTATTTAGTTCTTCAGTTATCTTTTCAACAGATTCATTAAGCAATTCGCCACAGGAAATGACGCCTTTAGACGAGTTTAATGTGGCGTGGGGGTTAACAGAAACGGGAATAGATGACAATGCATTTAATTTTACTATTTGTTTGGCTTGCTTCGGAGATTCCACTTCAACAAGAAGGTCACCTGACCGAAGTTTTTTGGTCGATTTTACCTCGCCTAAACTGCCAGTAATTCCTTTTTCAACCAAAAAAGGCGATACATTGTGAAAAGTTTCATTACTACTTGAAATTCGGTGAATTAGAAAATAAGTTGGAAAATTATGTCGTTTCGAAGAAGTTGGATCTATTCGTTGCCCACTGAAGGGACCAGATTTTTTCTTTCCCATATGACATTTGTCGGGATTCAGGCCCGACGGCACCGCCCACCACGGAGCCCAACAAGGGAAGGCAGCCACCGGCTCTGGGTATTCCCAGCCTCGGCGCTTACCTTGGTGCTAGCCGGAACCTATACGCTCAGGGTCACCCCCGGGGACAGTGACCACCCTTAACGCCAAGCCCAAGGAGTGACCCCTTTGCTTGATCCCCTTGAGCAGACCAACCAAATGGATGGGATACCAGCCGATTGATACACCGGGGACCGAAATGTACCTCCCGTCTAATGGGTCGCCACGCACGGCCAACACGTGGGGGTATATTGCTGTCCATGAGAAGCAGGAAGCAAACAGAGTGGCAACAGCTTCTCATGGAGAGCTCCCTCGCCTACCCTCGAGGGAAGGAATCAAAAAGCACAAACTCAAAGAGAGAAAAAACGGAAAGAGATAAGACACTAGGGTACCTCGGGGTCGTGAAGCCCGTCACACCTGGAGAAGGTGTGCCCCTGAGGGGTTAATTTGGTTAGGACATTGCGAGTAATAAAACTCCATTGGTAAAAGTTTTAAAGCATGTCATGTTATTATACGCTTTGCCTTGTCACTGTACTTTGTTAATCTGAAATGTGCCTTTAATCTGCAATTCTGTTAAGATGTGATTAATCTTTTTAAATTTTATTGTGTTATTGCCCTTGCTACTTGTGCTTTGGCGAAATTAAACTTAGTGGATTGTTCATTATTATCTTCTTCCTCTCTTATGTGTACTCTGTCGTGTGTATATACCTCTGGGTTAAGCCTGACCTAAGTATCACACTAAAATGTTCAAAAATATCTTTGTCCCTTAAAATTCCGTATCATGGATACTAATAGGTACTTGGTGCGGTGGCCCTCCGCTCTGTAAAAACCGAGGAAGAGGAAATCGAGTGAACCTGTCCTTCAATGACAGCCATCTCACGCCACTGTTGGGAACCACCCGGGGTGACCTGGGCCCTTCGGCAGAACGGGGATGGCGGGGCACTCGATGGAGCCTTTCAGAGTGGCACTCTGTGGCGGGCACCTGTTGCGCACCCCTGCTCGTAGAAGGGGAGACGAATAGTTCCGCGGGCTTTGTCCAGGTAGTTCCTTCGAGAAATCCTCCAGGGGGTTGTCCGAGTCGTGCAATTTTTGCGCGGTCCGGAAGGCACCCTGGATCGTGCGGTGTCGGCATGTTGGGACTTCTGTGCAGAGCAAAGGGCTCTGTTAGTTTTCTTCGTAGACTCCAGGGACCTAGTCTTGAGGAACGGAGTGGTTTCTGGCTTCATCTTCCACAAAAAGAAGAGCAACCCCCCAGACACATTCTCACTATGGCCACAATTAAAGAAGTTTACGATATGGCTACGGAGAGTGACAACACTGTAGTTGACTCTTCTGACGAATCCAATAATTGTATGATGGTATCAGATGATAACAAACTTGCCCTCGTGCCCAATGATTCATTTAATCCTTTTCTTCTGGCGCCCACTACCTCAATGTTTGGAGGCAAGTCTAGTTACACTAAAGAAAAGGAAGGACACGAACCAGAGACTAAGAAGTCTCGGAGAAAAAGAAAAGGGGAAACAGGAGGGACCAACAAAGAGAAACGAGATAAAAGAGAGGGAAAGCACAATGCAGCTACCAGAGAAAGCCCCAAAAAAGATAGTAGCGGGATTAAAATCTTTTCTGATTTTTGGGCCAGTACCCCTGATCACCCAAAGATAGCTGCAATTACAAATTCAAACACAGGCAAAACACCTGACTTAAATTTATACGATGCCATTTCTGAAATACTGGCTAAATATAAAATAGAGGGCAATCCTGCCACGGAAATCAAGGACCTTGTTCAAGTCGCAGTGGGACAGATCTGCGCGCTTAGATCCAGTGTACACAACATGGAGGACAGGATGAACAAGATGGAGGAGCGCTTAAATGCCCATAATCCGGCCCCCACATTTGCGACAATCGCAAGAGCATTTGCAACATCCTCAGAGACAAATACCACAAAAATAGTCAATGCGTCCAACAAACCAGTAAAACCAAAGATCAGTTAAACACTGCGGAAACCAAAATACCAGAAACAAATCAATTGAATTCAGAACGAAGGAAAGCCAAGGCGATAAAGCCTTCGGTATCAGCAAACAAACACATTCGGCTGCGCCCTAAGCCAGTACTGCCTACTGTAATAGTTAGATCAAACTCGGATGAAATTAAAACAGCTGCTCAACTAAAGAACAGACTAGAAAACACAATTAGCCCGAACAGCATTGGAGTTAAAATTATCACCAGTCGGTTAACCATCAATAATGGAGTGGTTCTCCAAGTTCAAACAGATGAAATGGCGAACAAAATCAGGGAAGCCATTCATCAAAATGATACTTTGAAGGAAGTGTGTAGTGCACGTAAACCAAAAGTAAGGATTCCGCACATAATCATATATGACGTCGAAAAACGTGAGGAAGGCGTTACTAGGGAAATTGAAGAACAAACCCTCATAGAAAAAATCAGAAAAAGTAACTCTTTACCACCGGGAGAAACTAAGGTACTCTTTAGGAAGAAAGGCAGAGGCAACAGGGAGCACTGGGTGGTTGAAATAGCGCCCAAAATATTTGCACAGATCAAAAATGATAATAGATTACAATGCGGCTTTGGATCCTATAGATTCAAGGAATATATTGAACCCATGAGGTGCTTTAAGTGCCACAGGTTGGGACACGGGAAAGCCACCTGTGTTCAGGAGCAAGAGCTCTGCTCTAAATGCCCTGGAGTTCATAGCTTCAAAACATGCAAAAACGCAGCCCCTGTTTGTCGGAACTGTAGGGAATACAATAGGGCAAACAACCAGAAAGTGCGAGTGGATCACGTTGCCACATCAGACAAGTGCCCAGTCTTCCTCAGGGTTGGTTGGTTGTTTGGGGTTTAATGGCGCAAGAGCCATTTTTGGCTAAACTGCGCCAAACGTATGGTAGATAAGCAGGATCACGGTGCTAAAACATATGGTGATATAGTAAAAAAGGTAGATAAAATTCTAAAATCATTTTGTGGTTATTCATAGTAACATTAGAAAGGATAAAAGCATGTTGCCAAAAATGGATGGATGAACGTCCAAAAAGGATCAACAATGCAAGGTTTAAAATGTTAGATATTAAATATGTCTAAAACGTCACATGGTGGGCAAACA
>BGPR01054525.1:0-10192 GCA_013235015.1 Araneus ventricosus
ATTAAGAAAAACAAGAATAAAATGGATGAAAGAAATAATTACACTGCTCCCCTCCTTCTGTTACTGTGGCGCATCAGTGCCTTCGAAACAGCAAGGCCCGGTGCACACATCTGATTTTTTGTGGTTAATTACATTGTCCCTTCCCCTGTCTCTTACCGTGGCATAACGGGATTAGGACACATTGGGTTATAATATGGATTTAAGGGCCCATTCGTCATCAGTGGTTTTGAAACAGTAAGAACTGATGCACACATCTGATTTTTTGTCGTTATCTGTCCGACGTCTCTCAGTCACCGAAAGCGCGTTGTCGGATGTTTGTGTTGATATCAATATATATCACTCCCCACTTCCGACTGTACTGAATTTCTGCGACCCCCTCCCCGCTCCTTGCAGCAAAATGGTCGCTCTATAGATTTGAAAACTGTAATTGTAGGTCTGGTTGTGCTCCGATTTTCACCTCTAGTGAAAGTACTAAACAAACGATCGCCAATTACTTGTCAGAACACGGATACGTAACGGGATGTGATCAACAGCTGCCAATGTACTTCACGCCTAGCTTCCAACTGTACTGAATTTCTAAGACACTGGAGCGACGCTCCCCTGGAGCAAAACGATGTATCTACAGGTAATGAAAACCATAATTGCGGTAAAATTTTCAATCTGCTAAGATTTCGTTCGACCTCTGGCGTAAATGCTAGACAGAACGATCGTTTATTGCGTGCTGGACAGAGCAGTGGAGACGTCGGAGAAGTGATTAGTGACAAAAAAGTCAAATGTGTGCACCAGGCCTAAATGTCCGATATAATAAGTGTGGCGTGAAGTGTATTAATTGAAGTCAATACGCATCAATTGCGTAGTGAATCCGCAATTATAGCTTTTTGTAAGTATAGGTGATCAGCTCCTACAACCGATCATTCTTGTTTCTTCTCTTTTTAAAATTATTTTTTGTTTATGTATTTATTATGCAGTTATCTTTTATTCATTTGATTTCTATTATTTTGTTCAATAATATATAGTATTCATTCTTATTTATACTTTAATTTAAGAGTTTTGATTTGTATATTTTTAGGGAAATCAAAGCGACTAGACATCATAGCGAGTAATTTCGAGGAGATAGATACAGAATGGTGTATTGGAGAAATAAAATGATAACCTGAAATCTGGAATAGCGTGGTTGAAAATTAGCTTGGTAGGCAAAGGAAGAGGAGCATGTGCTCAAACGCATTAATATTTGTCACCATGGCGCCCATTAATCCATTACTGCCAAGCATCGGACGCTTCGAAAAATGCACCATCAACTCACAGGAATTATTTTTCAACATAAAGTTTACAAAAAAGTATTATTAAGTACTCGTTTCTTTTATACATTCAACCGACAGCAGCACATATTAAGCGATCGGTTGATAAATTTAGCCTTTTTATTTTCAAGGCAAACTCAGAAAGCAGTTTTTTACAATGAGAAAATGAAAAATGTATGTTTGTTCAATTATTTGTCAATTAAATTACTTGCTCTTTACAAATATATTGGCGAAGATAATTCGGAGAATAAGGTTTCTTTTGGAATTTCTTTCAGTTTTATATTTTGATAGGATTTTTGCATGAATAGGACTTGGTTCAAATGAGGACGCTAGAGTAATGAGGGTAATAAAATAAATTTTTCTAGGCATGATTTTTTCGGCAATTTTTAGTTTATTTCAGGACATGTAGTATTTGTAATTGAAATTATTATTGAAAAATGCGACTTGCGCATTAATGGGTTAACCCGTCAGCACATTCATGGGGTCTTTTTGACCCACCCTTTCTCTTTTATTAAAAAATTCTAGGAATTTCTAAACACTTGACCCTGTTACATCCTGTACCTTCATAGGGGGAGCTAGAAGAAGAGAATAAGGCCCGGTGCACACCAGCCGACTCGTGTCGTTGAAGCTATAAAAATAACAATAGTGACCCCCATTCCCCCTGTGGAGCCACAGAAGGGGCATTGTTATATTTTACTGCTCAACGACACAAATCGGTTGATGTGCACCGGGCCTAAGAAGGCCAAAACCAGTGAAACGGGGTTTCTCACTTTTTACTGGGTGCGTTGGGGTTAAACTGACCCTTAATTTAACGTTATGGCTTTGGAAGCTTACGAATGTGCACAGAGGAGAAGAAAAGAATACAGAAAAGGAGGGGAAAAGGATATAAGTTCAACTTTCCTTTTTCCTTCCAAAAATCGCATTTGCATCTTAAATACAAGTCATTTTTATTAAAAAATGTTCTTATATTTTGACCATATTTTATTTTTGTACAAATAACCAATAAAAAAAATGGTAAGTGTCTAACAATTTGGGGTCAAAATGACCCCGCGCGTGTGCGAATGTTCCAAAAATGGGTGCGTGTGCTGAAGGGTTAAGATTGGCTCTCCCGTCACCTCTATCCCTTTTCTTCAGGACACAACGCCACTATCCTCTCATAATACAATTTATTATAATATATTTAAATTATTATTGACATATGACTTACTTCAGATGGTGGAAATCGTGGGCTTCGGGCGAGGGGAAAAACGGAAAATGGAAACCACAGTGTGAATTCAGAGTGGAAAGCAGTGCGAGGGAAAACCAGATCCAACTTGTGAACATGTGACTTCCGAGGATGAGGGGTCCCAGGAGTGCAGGCATCAGGTTGGACAGCAGATGCTCCACAGGGTGGCAGTAGATTGCAGTGATGGCGATGGGAGACGTCCACTCGTGGTGCATCTTATGAATATACTTGTAGATGCGAGGATGGTGCAGAAGCCTGATGATGAAATGTTGGTAATTATAACCATGCAACACATAATTTTGATACTTTATTTTAAAATACAAGAATTAGTCATTAACTCTTTATATTACAGTCTAGTAGAGATGAAGTATGCTTTTAAAACGGGGATTTTGACGAAACAACGGGACATTTTCCTCTCTTTTCCAATCATTTGAAGATATTTCGATCCTTTTGATCATTTGGTGACCTACCTACTTTTGTCTTCCCTTTTTAGCAATAAATCAATCGACTTCATCACCCACGTGGAGGACAAATGTATGTAGGATTGGATTTTACCAATAAGCACAATTTAATCACAGTATAAATAAAAATTGTGAAACTAGATTATCACATCTGATGGATGACACCAGAAGTCCTGTTCATAATACGTCATGAACAGCGCCCTCTTTTTCTTCATAAAACCGAGGAGCACGCAACGAGAGTCGACCACCCTCATTCCCTCTTTTCCTTGATGTAAAGGCTTCACCGCACAGCGCTAATGCGCAGTTAAGTCGCACAACGCCAATAACTATGCAATGGTAACTGTGTCTCGTTTATCTTTTCCTTATGAATATCACTAACTCAGTTAATTATTTTTAACCCCATTGACGTCTATCATGGTGATAATCTAGTTAACGTAACCATGGCTTCATGTCAATTATTAAACTCCTTGTTATCTTTCTACAATATATAATTTCCCCCTGTAAAATTCTCCCTCTAGTTCTTAAATAAATGTCTTGCATTTAAATCGAAGTCTCTTCGTTTTTCTCATGTAATAATTTGTGTTAAATTAATGTGACTGAACCCAATAAAATCCCCTAGACTTAATTCCGAATCATATACTCCTTAAAGGTAACCCCCCTATGGGCGTTCTGTTTGATCTGATGGTATTCGCACATGTTTAAAATTATTTGCTTATTAGAATGGATAGAATTTTCACAGATTATCTACGCAGGTAAACACCCGCACCGACCCACTTTTTCTTTATGTTTATGTCAAAGCTCTGAAAAGCATATGAGGAGTTTCTTATCAAAAGTGAACATATCTATTTTACAAAATTTCTCAAGAAACACAAAAAACTGATAATTTCCTAAACATTTTTTTTCTGCTTTGCTTTTTCAACCATCAATTATGTTAAAAGTCATGGTCTATTATGCCAAAGGAAATGGACAGAAAATTTTTGTGTGGCAGTTATAGCAGAAAACTTACTGGATATGTTTAATTTTGATGTAAAACATTGGATATATCTAGTTTTGAAAAAAAATTGTAACAAAAAAAATTCATTTAAAAAAGTCCATTGAAAATGAATTAAAAAAAAAATCTTTTAAACTTAAATATTTTTAACCACAGTCTTTATTTGGGCAGTTGCATTTTTCAAAATCCTCATTGATAATGTCACCTTTTGTAGAACAATCTATTACATTCTGGAACCATTTCAGATCCGGAAGTGTTACCCAGTTTTCGCTGAAATCGGTTGTAAGCAAATACCTCATGTTCTCGGCCTTTTCTTTGATTATCCTCTTCATCAGAGGAAGTCTAGAGAGATATACAGTGGAGTCTCCCTATAACGAAATCGCTTGGTTCCAGTTGAAAAATTCGCTATAGAGAAAATTTCGTTATACGGAGATTAGAGATTTTTGCAGTTACTTAAGTAAATGTTACAAACCTTTTATTAGGTGCGATAAGTTCAAAAGTATTTAATTATGACTTTCAATTAAAAATGAAGTACTATATATTATAAATTTGTTAAAATTATACTAATTTTTATTGTATAAATAAAATGCTCAAAAGTGAAGACAATTCACCAATTTAGAGAATAATATGTACTAGTATGTATTTACGTTTATTTTACTATTATACCAAAAATTTGAAAAATTCGGATTTTGAAAATTCCGTTATTGTACATACTTTGCATTTCGTGATGTTAAATTTTCATAAAAATTTTCACATTTTATGAGTGAGCTAAAAATAGAGTCGGGCACATTTTCTTCCATTTCAAAACCTCTTTTAATGGCTTCGAAAGACTGTAGCATTTCATTCCTATGTGGTTTTGGCTGTATCATGTCTTCATTTTCGGAATAACTGTCATTTTCCTGGCTTTTATTGTTGTCCATTAAACTTTTCAAAATCTATTCATCTGTAGGATATGAAGCAGTTAACAGTTCTGCGTCCACTTCTGAAATGTCGGAGAGAGTTGCATCATCTGCTATTCTTCCATTCCCTTCTACTGTTTTCCATTTTTCTTTCAAGTCGGCCAAGATCGCATCTTCATCGTCGGAATCACTGTCATCTGTCTGATTACTGAAGCCTCCTCTTTTAAAGCAATTATGGATTGCTTTAGCAGTTGCATCAAATTTCCATACTTTCTGCACAAGTTCTGCCACAAGTTCTGCAATTGCTTTTCGAATATCGATGTTTTCTTGAACTGTTTCATTTTTTTGAATTGCACTGATCATTTCTTTCCAGATTCTTTTCCTATAGTGCATTTTTAAATTTTTAATTATTCCGAGATCCAGGGGCTGCAAATTTTTGTGCAGTTAGGAGGAAAGAAAATGAAACTAACATTTTTTAGCTTTTCTCCACAATCTTTTAAATGAATTGGATAATTGTTGATTAGTAAGCAATTTTACGGTGTTGTCCCATTTGCTTGTCCAATGCTTTCAACCATCTTTCAAAAATTTCAGACGTCATCCACGATTTTTTGTTGAATTCGTATTTAACTTCTAACGATTTTATTCCTTTGAAGCACCTTGGAGATTTCCCTTTTCCAAAAACAAACATTTTTAACTTTTCCTCGCCATTCATATTGTCACATAACAAAATTGGGAATCTTTGTTTGCTTTTTTTTCCTCCGAAACATTTGTCTCTTTTAAAAGCTAGCGTTTTTGTAGGGAGAGGTTATAGGTGGAATGAACAAAGCGAGTGGTTGCACATGTCAGCGATTTGTTTGCACAGAAATTAGCAACTTTCTTCAAAAATGACAAAAATTGAAAAGATAAACGTCTGAAAAAATTCATTATAGGCAGACAACCACTTCGGTATATGGAGAATATTTTGAATGTTTCTTAACATTCCGATTAAAAATTTCGTTATAGGGAAAAATTCGCTGTAGGGACATTCTACTGTATTTGATCGCCTTCTCGCCGTTAGTTTTTCACTGAACTTCTAAACCCCTGACCAGAATCGAATCTGTATTGAGAGGAGCACCTGATTTTGGTACGAACTTCACCCTTTTTGACTCTGATACCTCTATATATCTCTCTTCATTGGATAAACACAACATCAATGGAAATGTTGTTTCATATATATATTATAAATTTGTTAAAATTATACTAATTTTTTGTATAAATAAAATGCTCAAAAGTAAAGACAATTCACCAATTTAGAGAATAATATGTACTCGTATGGATAAACATAAAATGCGTATTGTCACATCCATTTGCTGTTTCCACCCCCACTCCACCCCGATTCTTGGAATCTTGATCCGTAGAAATGTTGCTCCCTCTGTAGAAACCTAGGTCGCCACAAATGCATTACCCTTCACATAACATTCTATTGTTATGTGTTATTGCTGGAATGAACAAAGCCAGTGGTTCCAGAAATAGGCACATGTGAGCGATTTGTTTGCACAGAAATTAGCAACTTTCTTCAATAATGACAAAAATCGAAAAGATAAAGGCATGAAAAAATTCGTTATAGGGAGACAACCACCTCGTTGTATGGAGAATATTTTGAATGTTTCTTAACATTCCGATTAAAAATTTCGTTATAGGGAAAAATTCGCTGTAGGGAGATTCTACTGCCTTTGATCGCCTTCTCGCTTTTAGTTTTTCACTGAACTTCTAAACCCCTGACCAGAATCGAATCTGTATTGAGAGGAGCACCTGATTTTGGTACGGACTTCACCCTTTTTGACTCTGGTACCCCTATATAAAAATGTTCGCATTCGAACGCATACAGGGGACTTTATTGTATACATCCGAAAACTTTTTAAAATATTATACTTGTCAATCTTCTCATAGCCGACTAACAGTTTCGAAGTTTTCCACAACTCTGTTGTACTCTTCTTTGTTCACAACAATAGCAATGCTTTTCAATGACTTTTCCACTCGACAGAAAGCTCTGTCTGCTGGCAAAAGACTTATGACTACAAACGGGGAATGTTATCTAGACTTCCTTTACATTCTCAGGGGTCACGTTTTTAAGCCAATAACATTTCAGATGTAATGGCTGTAATACCCGAATTAACAAAAGATTCTTTCTAATAAACATAACATACAGGGTGCCCACTAAAGTCCCGTAACACCCTTCTAACTACCGAATGGCTGCAGTTATCTTCATTAGAGTGGTATCTAGATATGCTAAAGTGATTATGCGCTACTGGATGAAACCACTTAAAGCGCCACCTGGTGGAATATGGTGGAGTTAGCGTTATTATCTCTAAAACGATACGATATTGAGGAAAAAGGTGAATTACAAAGTTGTAGAGCATCATCGATTTAGTACAAAAAAGACACCTTATAGTCATGAATGCTAAGATCAGAACGCCTAAAATGCACATTTGTTTCTTTGCGGCTTCCGAAACTGTGACGTCACGAAACTTGAACGAAAGGAGAAAGATTATCTTTTGGACTGTTTGATTATAAATTACAAGCAATACCACTGTGACACGTTGGGGGCTCGTTTTTTTTCTGAAAGATATTCTTTTCTCCTTTCGTTTAAGTTTCGTGATGTCACAGTTTCGGAAGCCGCAAAGAAAAATATGCATTTTAAGAGTTCTGTTTCCAGCATTCATGGCCATAAGGTGTCTTTTTGTACTAAATCGATGACCCTCTACAACTTTGTAATTCCTTTTTTTTCCACTATCTCGTACGATTTTAAAGATAATAATGCTAACTACACCGTTTTCCGCCAGGTGGCACTGTAAGTGGTTTCATTCAGTAGCGCATAATCTCTTTACCATGCTTAGAAAACCACTCTAATGAAGATAGCTGCAGCCATTCGGTAGTTAAAAGGGTGGTAAGGGACTTGAGTGGGCACCCCGTATATAAAATATTGAAATTTTGAGGAAAATTGCAAAGGTTTTGGATGGAAAATTTTGAATGAGGAATAACCTTCTTCCCAGATGCTTGGTAATGGGAACAGTGCGGAGCGAAAGTAAGGCCACCTTTTATCGCCAAACTGTCATCTGAAACTGAACTGAAAAATTAAAAACGACATCTTATAAAGTAAAAGCGAACTAGAACGAGATTTTAGGGGTTTTTATATATTTGAAGGTTGCCTGGATATGTTAAGTTTTGAAAAAAATAAGCCAAATTAGGTACAATGGGATGATAAATATGTTTATTAAAAATATATTGTGAAATTACGAGTTTTTAAAAAGTAGATATGTTTAGTTTTGCAAAAAATTAAGAACTTTGGGGAACTCTTCAAAGGGGGAAAACAAATATTCTGACAAAACGAAACTGTAAGAACTGCTTTAGTCGTTCTTTCAGGACTTTCTTCCAAGATCCGCCGTGTTTCACCTCCTTCAAATAGATTTCCATCAACTAACTCTTCTTCAAAATCGGACGTTTTAAAAGTGTGCGGGCCATTTCTCTGTTTTTGTGAGCATTTTTTACTTTATTTTTATTATTGTATTAATTTTTTTCATCTTTTTCCTTTCATTTTTTTAAATTTTTTGAATGGATTTTTTTTACTCATCTTACAATTTTTTCAGTTTATTTCTCAGTTATTTCATGTGTAATTGTGTAATTTTGTGTTTTTTCAATGTTTTATTTTTCAACATGCTCTGTGTTACCAAAAACATTTATAATGTATCGCACAATAGCAATCCTTCCTAATGGAATCGCTCCTGTAAACATTTTAAAATTGTTGCGTTTTTTAATTTGGCTGCGGTCTAGAGAATTTGGCAAGATTTAAGAGAGGTCACCCTTTCGGTTTTTTTTATTTTTCTTCCACTTCATGTCCGCGACACTGCTTACATAACCTTACGGTTATAGTTGTAGAGGCATGGAGTGGTGTTATGTTATGTTCCCTTGTACAGTCGGATATTTAAATTACAAAATTTAAAAAAAAAACTCAATTCAGAAGACAGTGAATATGTCCATGTTTCCTGAAAAGTTTCTCATATATTTAACTAGCAGTATGCGCACGGCGTTGCCCGTGGAATCAGGAATTCAACAAAATGAAAAAAAAAGAAACTCCCACAATGATATGAAAAAGTTCAAAAACAAAACGAAAGATACTCATTATTGATTTTCCCGCTTATTTTTCTTCGCGATAATGATATTTCAACTGTAGGAAAACAATACAGAGTACGTTACTCCGAAACAATATTAAAAATTACAAAGTAAAAATGATTATTATGCTGCAAGTAAAATATGCGAGACTTAAACACGTTAAGACACTGCCGAACGCATGGCGTTGCCCGTCGAATTAGGACTTCAACAAAATGATAAAAAAAAACGCCCATAATAACTTGAAATAGACGCACGGCGTTGCTCGTCGAATTAGGACTTCAACAAAATGATAAAAAAAAAAACGCCCATAATAACTTGAAATAGTTTTGAAAACAAAATCAAAATAAAAGATACACATTATTGATTTACCTGCTTATTTTTTTTTTCGCTCTACAGTACAGAGTACGTTAATCCAAAACAATATTACAAAACTGGAACGCGAAAATGATTATTATACAGCAAGCAAAATATAAAATCGAATCCGAAAATAATAATCGAAGTCATTCACTCAGTTGGAGATTATGACGTATCCTGCGCTCTGCACTGTCAGCCAATCAAAATTGCCAGCAACGTTCCGAAGAAGTGCCGCGTGAGGAAACTCGCAAGAGGATAAATATCTTTCTACTGACCAGGGAAATTAATTTTAAAAAATGGGAAAAGATATTTTAACCGTTCTTGTTTTAAATCCGACAGAACCGTTGCAGTTATAAGCTGAAAAAAATGGAAAATAATAGTGTTATTAGAACGTTGGATGCAGCAAATTTAAAAACAAAAATAAAATTTAGATAGCGAAACTTACTATTTTTTAAAAATTTCTCAAAATTCAGTAAATTGCGTTAGACGTTCAAAACAAACTTTATCAGAACGAAAATTGTTCGTTCTATCCGATGGTGCATGGACTGTTTTTCAACGATCATTAGGAAAGATACTACGGCCGTAAACGTTCCAAAAATGACCCGAAACAACACAAAACATTAAATAAAAAATTTCTAGGTTAAATTTTAAAATTAAAGCTTCAAGGTGCATTCAGACACCATTACGACTGACTACCTGTGTGCCAAATTTAATGGCTGTAAGTGCTATAGATTCGTCTGGACATCGCACGCACACACAAACACACACACACACGCACACACACACACACACGCGCACACACACACACACACACG
>BGPR01054526.1:0-10192 GCA_013235015.1 Araneus ventricosus
AGAAGTTAAATTTTAACATTGAGTTGTTTGGTTGCAATTATAAAACCTCAACAATTTAACCCGGAGTTTAGGGTGCATAATCACTTCATTTCCCTTAGCTCGCCAATTGTTTGTAGCCAAGAGTTAGAGCGCCAGAACAATTGTTTTGGATGAGCGTTGAACATTTTATCTGTGTCGTATGCCTTTAATTTCGCCTCAATTCAATTGGAACACTGTCTGTTCTCTTCGATTTGATTGGTCGAGTTAAGCGAGCGAATTTAAATAATATTTCGTTTGGAATTTTTCGGGAAGAATTTTGAATGTTTTGATGAAATGATCAAAACATTCAAAAAACGATGTTTTTCGACAACCGTTCGCTTCACTTCTGAAGATTTTCGTTCATTCAATTTGCTGATTCTCCTTCTCTGTGTTGCTGATTATGGCTTCAAAATTTCGAACACGGAAAGTTTTTATCCTGGAAACATTGGTTCCCTCGCTACGTGTCATCTCCTGTGTTTTTTTTTCTCAATGAAATAGCGAAACTACGAGGCTTCCGCTTTGCTGAAAACGAAACAGATGATTTTTTTTAAGTTAAAAAAATTTACCCGGTACACATTTGCAATGTCACAGGCATTGCGTGCTCAATCTCTCCTTTTGAGATGCCACAGGCATTGCATGTCGCAGGAGACCTATAAAAAACTCAGTTCGCATCCAGAATCCAATCCCATCCTCCAACAAATCCAAAAAAATTATTTGGCGACGGCAAATAAAATTGCGCCAAAAAATTTTTATTTTTTTATTTTTCTAGTATGCACCCTAAACTCCGGGTTTACCCCTCAACGAATCATTTTTGAACGAAATACTCGTAAAGTAGATAAAATGATTTTTACTAAAGAACGCTGACATCCCGATCGCAGAACCCTGGATTGAGGATAAAGGGAAGGGTGTGCTGACAAACATATCCAAAAAGACTTGAATCAACCAGTCAATAAATAATATTAATTTAAGAAAAATAAAAAGGTACATTATCAAAAATTTGTTACATAAATTTAATTAAAAAGACATTGATTAGTGTATTAAAGGGCAGATATTTCTTTATCTTAATTTTTTCTACATTTTAATATTGAGATCTATTGTTCCTGAAACCCATTACCAGGTGGTGTCACGAGGACGGAATCAAATTTTAATTTCATTAAAGATTATCTGGTAATGAATTTTTGAAAATATAAAAATAGTGCATTATGTCGCGAATAAACAAGTGTACAAAATTTCAAACCTTTAGCATATAAGGAAGTGAGTGAAAAAACTATTTCAAAATTTCAACATTACAAACATAACGCAAGTCAAATAAAACTAGTCAAAAATGAAAAAAAAAAATAAAACACAAAGATACAACAAAGCCTAAATACTTCCTTTTTTGTTAATTTTACTGTTTTTCCTTCAGGCTGATTCGTTTGCACTGGTCATTAGGGTGGGCCGAAGATTTTTTTTTTTAGAAATCGATTTTGGCATAGAGCGGAAAAGTTGTGCAATATATCTGTTAAAACCCTCTAAAAATATCATCAATTTCGTTTAAAATTTAGCCGCGCCCTTTTGGTATTAAATAATTGAAAAAGGAAAAAAAATTGAAAATTAATCTCGAAATTTGTTCTGGCATAAAAAATTGAGAAAAAGGAGAAAAATTGTTTTTTTTGACAGAAATATAGTGATAAAGTAATTTTGAAATTAGTACTGGGATATAACGGAAATATTACGTAATGCATTAGTTAGAACCCACCTAAAATTCAATCAATTTTACTCGATAGTTATTCGCAGATTTAAAAATTTGCACGCACGCAAATAACCACATATCCTATATATATATATATATATATATAAAACCTATACTTATCATCAGAAGTGCATGTTGCACTAATAGAGAAACCAGGTAGGAAGTATATAGGTCATAGATCATTAACTGCTGGTGAAAGTGCAAAAGAAATAGCCCAAGGTATTATCAAATTTACAAAAACCTATAATAAGAGTTTGCAGAACCTATCAGTTATCGGATGTGAAGGAGCAAATGTGAATACGGGATGGAAAGGAGGAGCAATACGTTTGCTTGAGACATACATTGGAAGTTCATTACAAAAGAATATATCTACTATGTTACATACTAATGAGTTGCCACTTACGCACCGCTTTCTGGAAATGGACGGTTACACAAAGGGACCATATTCATATTCTGGACCTATTGGATTGCTTTTAAAAATTGTAAAGAAATTCCAGTTGTCAAATGATCAAATTGACTGTACTTTTCAGCCTTTGGATCTGAAAGATATCAGAAAGCTAAGTACTGACCAACAATTTTTGCACCGCATCTGTCTTGCCATGAAAGATGGTAGTTGTTCTTCTAGCGTGACTGACAATAGCCCAGGTAAACCCAGTCATGCACAATGGCTGATCCCCGCAAACCATTTGTTGCGGTTATACATTGGCACTCCATGTCCATAACAGAAAGTAATTCTGGTTTATGCTCCAATGTGGTTTGAGAAAAAATGAAATCGAATTGCCAGTATGTTGCAAAAAACATTTCTGGAAAATGGTTTCCCTTGCAAGGCAGCTTCCAGACAATGTGAAGCAAATTATTTAAAGTATTCTGAAATAATGCATATTTTGCTGATCCCGAACATCTATTCTTAACAATGTTACATGATTCTAGAATAACTTACGGAAATTAGCGATTAGACGTATTCTCGGCGCCAAGGAAAAGAAGACGAAGAACTCGGGTGGTTTGCGTTTTTTCAAGCTTCCTAAACTCAATTTCGAAGCAGCCGATTATAGTGATTTAAATGATTGGTCAAATTGTGTTGTAACGTAGCCACCTCTTACAATGCATTTAAAGGACAAAGACTTGAAAGAAATGTGCGAAGAAAAACATTTTCCAGCACTAACTTTCGAGGAATTTCCATGTCACACGCAATCTGTTGAACGATGAAACTAATATCTGAAGCTGCAATGAAAGTTTGTGGTGAGACTGCAAGAGATGGATATATTCGTGACAAATAAAAAAGGACTATTAGTTCAAATGAAATATCTATTTAAATAATTCTATTGTGCGGCTAAGAAAAGAGCGTTATGTAGCTACAGGATTTGGCAACTTATATTGCAATTCACAGATGACGTCATTTTACTTTTTAAATGAAATCAAACCAATGACTGTGGGTTCACCCTTCTTTTTAATGATTTAAGCATAAGTATCAATCTTGCTGTTAAATATTATTAAAACAATGAAATAACACGAACTCAACGTGCAAATGAACCAATTAAAGAAAGTTCTGAAAGAAGGAAAAGGAACCTCAGAAAGAAGGAAAATAATTTGTTTCAAATTGCTCAGTGACAGTGAGATCGTCAAAATGGAATTCTTTTGGGGCGATTATTTGCCAAATGTGGTAATCTTGAAACTCTTTTCCTTTACTTCTAGCGAGCTTTATAATGACTGCTGTGGCTTTGGCGACGAGACCGCACAGTGGGCTTAAATCTTACCATTTTCTTTTTTAGTCTCATTTGAATGTGTAATTTGTCTTCGAAATTCCCACAAAATCTATATTAAGTTGAACCAAATCGCAAATGTATTAAGCTTAACCATGTTAAATGTGTTTCTACTAAGATGTACATTGCACTATTCATAGCAAGCGAAGCGAACAGAGTTTGCGTAACAAACCTGGGGTGTTGATAAAAATTGCTACTGGGGCTTGGCGAGTGTAAGAGAGCAGAGGCGGAGCCCCCTAGTTCCTTATAGTAACAGTGTTGTTAAGAGTAACATTTCTGAGAAAGAAAGTTTCATATTAAAAGCTCTTTAAATTTGAGAATTACTTCGCTGCCTATGAGAGAGTTCCCGAAACCAGTGACCCCCCATTTTGGGGAAAATTTATATTTTTATTTCATTTTAGCTGTCTAAAATTAAGAATTATAAAAATTGGGTTCGAAAAAACTAGTCAATATTGTAACAAAATTTTTGAATTTTGTTGTCTACCCTCTATACTCCGCGGTACTTTTAGGTGTCTATAAATTTTTTGAACCCATTTTTGCCACCGAATCGAAACCATTGTCCAAATCAATATGTAAAGCAAAGATGTTAAACCAAAGTTTAGATACGTACATCCTGTTCCCACTGAGTGGGGCGTTGCTTGCATATCGCTGTGCTTCCATGAGGACAGCAAATGTGTAGGGGATTTTGTCTCGTTCATCATATCTCGCTCGTCCATCCTTGCCGACAACCTCCATGAGTTCCTGATAAACTTTCTCCTGTATGTCTTTATGAGCACTCATGATCCGAAACAGCCAACCCAGCGAGCTGAAGATTGTGTCGGTGCCTCCAATAAACAAAGAAGCTAAATTTCCTTGCAATTCAGTCTCTAAAATGAGAAAGTCAGTTTTTGAGTTGAATTCTTTGCCATGGTAGGAAAATTAACACAAGAGTATAAAAGTAGTATAAAGTAAAAGTAGCAAAAATCATTGAGGAGAGTAAGATGATTTGCCACATAGTGATACAAATAAAAGAAATGTTCTTGACGTGGTGTTAAAATGGGCTGATATATGTCAAGTTAAAACATTTGAATTTTAATTTAGAAGTCTAGAATCCTGATTTACAGCACCATTATTAAAAATTGGTTTATAAATGCAATTATGAAATGATCAATGAGTGCTAAAAATGAATATAATAAAAATACAATTTAAACTTTTCACTTAATCAATCACCTACCTTTTTTCAGACAATCTAGATGTTAAGAAAATCTATAGTGGAAGAATTGCTAATATAAAGTTACATTGCGTTGACATACTATTAGAAAGATGAAATGAGCACAATTTTTTGAATTAAATATTTCTATTTAACAATTGTTTAAATTAAAAAATTACTGCCATAATTAACAAACAGATATATCCTAACTATGATACACACGACCAAGACATGAAAAAATAAATAAAAATATACACATTAATACAAAAAAAAGCTGCAGACTTTGGAATTGCTAAGATGAAAATAAAATACGAAATTGAAAGAAAGTAGAGTGCTCTGTAGAAACTATATTATGTAGTTGCATAAGTAGGCAAAAAACTCAATTTGGAAACTTTGTTGAAAATGCACAATTTTTCACTGCAGTTGAACTAGTTTCGATGAAATTAGTGCGAAAATTTTATGATTGGTGAAAAAGCAGAATTTACTGCCACTCAGTTCATATTTAGCTCAATGAGCTCTATTTCAAAAATACGCTGTTGAAATTGCAGTTTTTTACTGCCATTTGAATTCGTTTTGATGAATTTAATCGCAGATTTTTCACTTAGCTAAAGCCGTCGATTCAGAGGATTACTTCTTTTATCACATTCTGCATACCGCTGTAACAACGTCGTTCTGGTGTAGTCCAGGATAAGAATAGTCGGTTCGCTCAACGCATCGTCTTCCTTCCAAAATTGGCTTTTGAAAAATATATCTTGCTTGTCATCCTTGGTAGATTGTACTACATCATCTAACAAATTTTATTATAAGCCTGTCAGCACGCCTGAGAGGCCGAAGAACGAAGGAAACAAAATCCAACGGACTCGAAAACCTCAAGACGTGCGACCGTTACGTTCAGTCTTTTACAGCAATATATTTACACCAAGGAAAACTTCCAACCAGGAGACGCTCAAACCAGTTTTCACACAAAAGCTTCCGCCATTCAAAATGGCAAGCATATAATTCCATGAAATAAAAGTAATTTATAATTTAATAAACATTGAAACATTAAAATAAATTACATAAAAACTTAATGCAATTAATAATTAAGTTGATTACTAGAAGAATAAATATGATAAATTAAGATATTTAATAAAACTATAAAAAATTCCATTGATAATTTAAAAGTTGCCAAAGTTGCCACAAGATAAGAAAGAAACTTTGGTGGAGAAATCTAAATTATTTTAAAGTACTGGTAAAGCCGAAAAATGATGTAGTTGCATATTTGCAATCTAACACGTGGATACACATTTTATGCGGTATTCTATGATGGAAGGAAACAAAGATGGATTCTGTGCATTCGCAATAGGAAATGATTCAATCTTCTTCTACGTTACGTTCGCATTGAAACAATCGCTGGTTGCAAAAGAACAAAATAGCTTCATCAGTTGACAACCTGAATCAAGGACTCACGCATTCCCAGACCTTCGAGACAATGGATAGCGGTATTCTGGGGGATTGGGCAATCACTTACCACTGTTCCTTCCTTTTCTCTTTCTGCCCACACGTGTGCTCGTGTTATCAGATGTCGGTTGTTAACAATGTTTTGTTTTTTTACTGTGTGCAGTAAATGTCCCAGTGTAATAAAAACAATACTTTTGAACAAGTAATGCTCAAAATTGAGAGAAAATCGCAAAACTTTATACAATTTTTGTAGATATTTAAATACTTTTGGTATGACTGAAACAATAAATTCTTAATTTATTGAACTTTTATTTCTCGTTCTTTTAATGACAGAAATTCGTATAAATCTATTTTTTCTTCTGTGGATTAAAATGCTGTATAGATTGATACCCGGATCATTTTGATGTGAGTGGCCATAATTTATTCCTATTGCAACTAGATGTACTCTAAAAAGACTAGAAAATTTTTGAACGGAACATAATAGTACACTGAAATTTTCTTTCTAAAGCGTTAGCAGAATTATATGGAGCAAAAGCGAATCGTCCGTTAATTCATGAAAAAATTGTAGCAAATGCAGTTCGAAGTAACTGAAGAATTTACAATGAAGATGATTCCCTGGAGTTTTAGTTTAGTTATATTAACGTCCCATTTTTAATGCACATGGGGGGTATTTTCAAAACGGACCTATTAATTTTGAACTCCGGTCAGATAACGATTACGGCACATGCTCTGGCACCTTTCTACCAACACCTATGCACTATATCAACGGGAGGACGTTTCACCCTATACGATTTAGCGTCTAACAGACCCATATACACAGCAGACTTCAGTGGAAGCGGCAAACACAGAGTTTACGGTGCGCACCTTTTTCTCGCAACTTTTTCTTGGCGCAATTTCATTTGACGTCGCCAAATACTGTTTTGGAAGTGTAGTGCGCATATTATTGCTCTCTTGCGCATGCGCCAACTGAAAAGGGGTTGATTGAGCACGCAATGCCTGCGGCATTTCAAGTGTGTACCGGGCAATTTTTTAACTTAAAAAAACATCAGCGGATTCGCTTTCAGAATAGCGGAATACTCGTAGCTTCGCTTATTCATTGAGAAACGAAGCACACAGAGTAACATACACAGTACTGAACCAATATTCAAACCGAAGAATTCCAAACGAAATTTTATTGAAATTCTGAAATTCGAATGAATCGACCAATCACATCGAAGAGATGAACAAAATAGTCCAATCGAAACGAGGCGCAATATAGCGAGACAGGTAAAACACCGATGAAAAGATTATTTTCCGCGAATGTCATTAGTCAAAAACACCATTGTGCAATCAAAACAAATGTCTCTCATCTCCGTTCCTGGCGGCAAAGAGTTGGTGTTCTTGAGAGAAACGAAGCAAGTCGGCGCCGTAGACTCCAGATTAACAGAATCGACTTCTGAACATGGAACCCTCAGGCCGCGAAGCCGAGAACATTATCACTACACCATCGTAGTCCCCTAGATTTCCGTGCAGTCGCAGTCGAATTACGAAAATAAAATCTGGCCTTTCATCTAATAAACTGCATATTGTCTTACAGTATTCTATGACACAATTCTAAAAGTAGGAAATAAAAAATCAGCATTAGTTTTCAAAGTTAAATTGATGTGCACAAGGAGTTGATGTGTGCAAGGTGTTCAGGAAGGTTGTTTACAAATTTCAAGAATAATCAGGCATACAGAAACAATTCATTATCGCAACAGAATATGGAGTCGGAAATGCAAAGGCTATTCGCTACAAAGGGTTATTTACCAATGAATTAAGTGAAAGAAAAATATATAACAGGTGAAATGTATAACACAGATTGAATGGAACACAAATTCACAATATCGACTTTTAGTTGAACATGTATTTTTACTGAAAACGGGACACATAAAAGTTTTGCCTGACGAATTTTGCGATAAAAGAAATAAAATTTTTTCAACTGACTTTTTAAAGGGAACATAATAAATGTATCAATATTTAGAAACACATATTTGATATTCTTTGTATTGAAATTTTTTGAGTAAACGATGTCTAAAATTACTACAAAAAATAGATATAATTCTAATAACTATTATATAATATATGTACTATTTTTTGTGAAAATATAACTTATCCGAATTTTAGTCATTCCATCCTCTTATCGTTTGAACAATGTTCAGAAAATATTATAACATGCCTTTTGCAGATTAGTATTATTTGAACAGGACACTGATGTTTTACTGTCGTCATTTCTGGGACACATACCGAAACGCTCTAGATCCTTTTATAGGATCTTTTTTTCTTCTTGAAGGTATTCTTGTTCTCCTGCTAATCTCTTCACACCAGCTTTAAATTTTTTTCGCGTTCGTAAGCACTCATTTCGTCACCCCACTTCGTTTCTCAATGCTGGACTAAAATGAAGCGCGAGCACACGAGCTTGGTGAAATTTCTCCCATCTGGCATTATTGCAGTAATAAAACCCGATTTTCTGAACTCAAAAGAAATTCCTTTGGCCATTTGTTCATGACCTTGATAGGTACTACATGTATAAGAACGAAATTAAATAAATTATTAATTAATAATTAATAAGAAGCCCCTTTTTATGTGAAAAATATGCAGCTGGGGTAAGTTTTGTCCCAACGCGTGTGCTGCCGGTTTCAGAGATAAGCGCTCTAGGAACTCCAATTATCCTTGTCGATCACAACCCACTTCTGTGCGCCTTTGGGGAAGGTTATGGCAGGTATGGGGAAAAAGAACACCCAGATTGGGAGAGTCCAATTCATGACGCTTCCTCCCAAAAAGTCCCGGTTCTAAAGGAGATGGAAGAAATAAGTCGTCTCTTAATTAAAAAGTTAAATTTCAGTCGGGCACAATAGACATGCTAACATGCTCTCGCGCAACTCATCTGACAGGTTAGAAATTTAATGCTTACTTAGGCTTAAAGGGAAGCTCATCAAATTTTTCTCTTCACTCATATAAAATTACATTTGCGTTTTTAAATAATTCTTTTGCATTTCCTTGCAATTTCGACGAACAAAATTTGGACAAAACTGTTCTGGAATACAAAATACCGTTTGAAACATATATCACTTCTGAACTCACACCTGAGTTATTAAATAGAGGGGAAGTCGATCGATTATCAGTACATTTCTTGCCACATTGAAGGTTGTGGACAACTTAGTAACTAATATAGCTCCATATTTCGTAGCATTGTATTCCAAAATCATTTGCAATTTTCCTATGTCTCATCATGCTGGATACTTGAACTTACAAGCACATTTTCCTTCTTTTTTGGAATATATGACACAATTTACTTAAAGCCAACAAAGTTACTGATTACAGCTGTAGATTTTGTGTCCACGAATTCAGGAAGGAGCTAAAGTCTGTTTCTTTGCAGGCTTCCCAGCAATGACAACTGTTGTCTTTGAGAGGCTACCATAAGACGACACTTTTGAAACAATATATTGGAAACAATGATCAATATTATTAAATTAGTAGCTGGTACTTAGGTAAACGAACATTTGCAGGTATATAAAAGGAAATATTGGGAAATATTTTGGAAATTTCGAAAATCAAAAATACGTAAGGAATATCGATATAAATATTGATCGGACGCAACTCGTCTACCAGATTAACGAATCCCTCACGCTCCCCATTATAACACTGGAGAAAAAATTATGGTAGTCTTCTGTGAGTGGTAGGGAGCCAGGAAGCTACTGAAAGGTCCCAACCTTTTCTCGGTAGAACCTGCACTTTGGCAAAAAAATATAGGTGCTTCATCTAATAGATTACATCCGCCCGACCGAATATTAAAGTATGTAAACGACCTTTCTTAACACCCTGTGTAATACCTGTAACTCCCTTTTTATTATTTTATTGATAAAATTTGGAATAAAAATCCACTTTGGTAGTATGGACTTTAAAGATGTA
Organism: Araneus ventricosus; assembly: GCA_013235015.1. Classification (NCBI taxonomy): domain Eukaryota; kingdom Metazoa; phylum Arthropoda; class Arachnida; order Araneae; family Araneidae; genus Araneus; species Araneus ventricosus. The sequence continues at coordinate 10,070 of BGPR01054526.1, forward strand.
GAATTTTGACATTATAATTTCTTTGCTGCGGAATACGGTTTATTGTGATTTCATAGTTTGGTAATTATTATTCAGCAGTATTAGAGAAATAGTACTTTTTGTAAGTTCTCTTCTGTCTGCTTT
>BGPR01054527.1:0-10191 GCA_013235015.1 Araneus ventricosus
TTATCATGAGTCCTTGACTGGTGGACTTGGCTAGATATGATAGACCAACAGAAGATACAACTCTTCCCCTTTATCATGAGTCCTTGGCTCTGGATTTGGCTAGATATGCGAGACCAAATGGGATTACAGACACCACCATAAGGAAATTTAGCTGAAGGAAATCTTTATCTCTTATTGGCCCCTGAAAACCTATAGAAACAGTCATAGCAAATTATTATGACAAACTATATAAATTAGTATAGCATTACTATGGCAAAGAAAGGCATATTGAACATTTTTATTTTATTCCAAAACTTCAATTCAACTCAAACTTTTCTTTCTTCTCTCTCATATCTCTATTGGTTCCATTCACGTGACGTCATACTCGTATGACAATAGTAACTGCACATGTCATCTGAAACCTGTCTGCGCACTGTCGTTTATCGTACCTTGTTGCTACAACTAAAGTAATCCTGTTTTGGCTTATTGCTAGATTAAATTTCTATATTTTCAGATAAATTTCTTGAAACGATCTATAAAATTTGGAAAAGGGAACATTACTTATTATTATTTTTAAACAGATTTGCTCATTAAATCCTTATAATTCCGAAATTTCTTCTCTAACACGTAGCCTACCAGACCGCGTTGTTTATTATTGAATTACTGATTGGTGCTTCTTTCCTTCATTAAAATCTAAATCCTATTTAGATTGCAGAGATAGATATTAATTCAACTAACACACACAAAAAACGCAATTTACTGTCTCTTCTGATAAAGCAATGGGTTAACATGGTTTCTGAAAAATCAGTAATTTTTAAGGTAAATTTCTAGGAATAAAGATTTTAAACACAAAAAAAATCTGGATACTTTTTTCTGGATACGAATTTTTGTTTTCACATGTACTATAAAGTTACTAAACACTTGGTTACACTACTACTTTAAATATCAATCGAACTATATGGACACTATGTATTTACAATGGTGGGCGCAACTTTTTCAAATGTTGCTATAATTTCGAAGTTTGTTTTGGGGGGAAGACCCAGTTTGATAGTGATACTTAGAATTAACTGTAATTTCATTTTTAAGCACTTTCTTTCTTATGCCATATGCCTGCGGTTAATTTATTCCCTTTAAACTTTCTATTGCCATAAAGGTGTTAAAATGTGCACAGTAAACAGCATCTGTGCTTTAATGTATCATTAATATAGTGTTTATGACATTCTTGTTGATGTACCTAAAATTTTCCATTAGGGGCAACTCCAGGTTGGCATTCTTACTTAATATTACAGATTCTCCTACCGAGTTTGCACCACGAGTACGTGAATGAGAAGTCGCTATATAACTAAGTGTTGTCTCTCTCCCAACGTGGGAACAACAATGGTGGTGGTGGTGCTCCTCCGGGGACCATCGCCAAAGATGGATCGTACCCCTGTTATGGGGGGGTCGTCGCATGTGGCGCTCGAAATGGGGGGGTTAAAACATTGACCACAGTACCCATGATAATTGTCGCGGCGACCGGTCTTGCAGTCTACCCCGGATTCCAAGGCTTGAAGGGGGTGATTCTTTGTAATTACTATTAAAGGTTGATTATATTTAAATTAATGATACATTTTCAAATAATTTTCTGTGGTCTAAATGCTCCCTTCAAACTTCCTACAGCCAGGGGCGGCCTGAATAAAAGCGGGGCCTGGTGCTAAGTTGACTTGCAGGGCCTTCAAACCGATTTCGAACAACAAAATAATTTATTGCATCTTGCTACTTATTGCACTGCATAATTTGGTATATTAGGGCCTTAAGGAATGCATGAAAATGATAAATAATTAAACTATTTTTATAAAGTTGACATTTGAATCACACAAAACATCGTTAATGAATCAAATAACGAATATAATTGGTTCTTAAACTTCTAAAACACAATTTGGTATGTGACTTACTAGAATGACGTTACAATATGCGATTTTTGTTTCATTTTCTTACATTTTTATAGCAAATTCATTGATAGTATCGTCATAATTTAGTTTTTTAGTTAGGGGTTTTTTAGTATCTGGTTTTAGTTAGGGGAAGGTCATGTAACATGGGTCTCTGTTATTCTTAGTTTCATTACAGCCTTTGATTAGGTTCAGGGGTGGCACCGGTAGGGGGACCGGGGGGGCATGGCCCCCCTTCGTGGAAAATTTTGTACCCCATTCATATAACGGGGAATTCAACTAGTAGATAAATAAAGATCTGGCGAAAATTTCAGACCAATTTCATTACACTTCTCCCCCGAACAACAAGCTGTGCCCCCCTGTCGGGCAGACTCTAACGCTACTCCTGATTAGGTTGTATCCGCTTCCTTTGATTTCATCCAAAGCTTATTTGTAGACTACGAGACTACTCGAGACTACATAATTTATATCTTTTCATTTTTTTCTTCTTGCGGCTTCTCTACACAGCAAACGAACTTTACTTGTGATAATGTCACGTTGCACGTTTAAGTATTTAACCTTAATTTGAAAACTGATAAGACGCAGACATCAATATCGATTTTCTTCTTCTTTATTCAACAAAGGAGCTACTCATTTTACATGATTAAGAAAATACTAAAATACTTCAGTTTTAAAACGATGACGTGCTGTTTCTATAGAAAATGCTTGCTGTGAAGATAGTCTGTAATAACAACTTTCATTGGAATATTTTGTTGTTTGATATTTATTTATTATTGAGCTAATCTTCTTACGCCACATATGTACAATCCATCAAAAAAATAATCGAACACTTCTTATTGCTCTAAGATCAATTAAAATATATCTTTCTTCTTTAAATACAGGTAAATTGCACTTATGCAAGTGACCGTTTCCATATTTCTTTTAACATTACTTTCTATTTTTTCAATATCAAACTTTATTGATTCTTGTATTAAATGGTTCTACACATTAGGAATTTTCTAAATACAAAACTTTAGGTAATTCGACACAAAACAACAGGAAATGACGAGTAAAAAGATATAGGAGGTTGTCTCAATAAACAAAAATTTTAAAAAGAGTCAGAGGCAGAACTTCAGAGCCAGAAATATAGGGCAACTTATATAAAAATTCCATATCAATACCATTAGTATTCAGAAAGATATCGGGATTGCAACTTGGTGAATTTCGGTGCACTCTAAGAGAAGCTAAATGATGAGGGTTCTTGTACAAACTGATATTTTTTAAACTTGAATCTTCGAATAGTACTTATAATTATACACGAGTATTCAAGATATTCAACTTTTATAAAATTCAATATTACTGTTCGAAGATTCAAGTTTAAAAAATATCAGTTTGTGCAAGAACCCTCATCATTTAGCTTCTCTTAGAGTGTGCCAAAATTCACCTCGTTGCATTGCCGATATCTTTCTGAATACTAAGGGTATTGAACTAGAATTTTTATATAAATTGTCCTATATATCTGGCTCCCAAGTTATGAAAGAAAAATTACGCTTCCTTTCGCACATGCTCAGTAATAAATATGTATTACAAATTCTCATATGTCCTGTAATATTCAAATTTTATCAAAATGCTTCTTTTACATATTGTCAAGTATTCTGTAAGTTTCGATCAATTTGGTTGAAGACTCTGCTTGTTACAAGCAAAAAACAGGATTTTTTAAAACAACCTTTATATCTCCCCGAATATTTGTGCAGTGTTTAAGAAAATGCGTATAAATATCATGCACATCAAACATAATCATTGATGAAAGTTACATCTCGTTTTCAGCTTTCTGTGAAACAGGATGGGTCAGACTCCATTTTCGCCTTCATCTCCATTTTCTGCTCACCCCCTAAATGCCCTCGTGACCAAATTTTCACTGTAAAATGTGAGTTCCGACGGTAGTTTGTCTCACGATTCTCAGCAACTGATTGCTAACCATAGTATCCATATTAACTCCAATTTTGTAGCATCTTCAAAATTGTGCATTATTTTTGGACACCAATGTACTTAAGACTGATGATTTGACATTTCATTATTTCATCTGCATCTTTGTATGTTGTTTAGATTTAAAAAGATAATCAAATATCTTGAAAAAAATGCAAGTAATTAATATTGAATGAAAATATTTCATCGGCATTATTTTTAAAGTGGAAAAAAATAATAATTTTCATGATAAAATTTTTACTAAACGAAAATTAAAATCTTTTGTGGAAATTTGTGATATAGCAATTATATTCATTTGCTTTTTACTAGAATTATTCGCAAATAAAATTAATCGACTCACAGATTTTTAATTTCTATTTCATTTTTAAAGATGACGCTACTTCAAAATGTAAAGACAGTATTTGATACATTTATAGGTTTATTATTTTACTTTATTCGTTCATATTTTTATAGATTCAAAGTTTTATAACACCATTTATTAGTGCTTTGTTGACCAACTTTTCAAAACAGCAAATTTTCTTTATTATTTTAACTTATAAATCAAAGATTTCCAAACCTTTTTTCAACCATAAACACTTCCTATCTTATATATTTTACATGAAAATAATGTCATTCCAATGCTGGCTAAATTGATACTCCTTCCTAAACTAACTGTTCGCTTCGTCCCTGCTTTTTTTCATTAAAATTATTTTTAAAAGAAAAATATTATATTAATATCTAATTATTTGTCTAAAGTAATATCCAAAGCTCTACTTTGTTTTCTCTTTCATTTTAGCGATATTTTTCTCCCAGCTTATTCGTATGTTAAATTGAGATGAACATGAGTAAGACAAAACGAGACAAGTGAATAAAAGAGTGAAAATGGCGTTATCCTGAACGCTCTACAATTTCGTTATATCTTCGGAACTATTGATCAGAAATGGCTGAAATTTTGTACAGCGGTGTTTCAGTTGTCGCTTTTCGATTGGTACCAGCATTTTAATAGGTTTCTATTCAGTTTTTTTAAGATATGAATTAGATAATGTTAAAATTATAAAATGTGAGTTTAAATTTGAAAAAATCGCGCTGTTTTGATGTGTGGTATATAGCATGTTAATACAAAGCTAGAATTAATAAGCATATTAATATAAAGCTAGAATTAATAAGCATATTAATATAAAACTAGAATAATTAAGTATATTAATATAAAACTAGAATAATTAAGTATATTAATATAAAACTATAATTGCTGTATTCAATTGATTATATCTAGAGATATGTTGAGAAAACATAAACCTTCATTTAACATTAGGAAGTCTAATTTTCAAATGCTGATAATTCATCATACGCTTCTTTGAAATAACCAAGTTTTATATGTATTCGGTTTAGTTAAATGCTAATTTAATCTGGAGAAATTGAAGGAGCATTTTGCATTCTATTCTTTAAATTTACTGAAAATCCTGCAAAATATATGTAACTTTGCAGGGAATATGTGTTGAATACATTGTAGGATAATTTTTATTGAACTACTCCTTCTATAAAAAATAACAATCCTTTTCTGTCCAAATAATTTAAATTTTTTATTGCAAATTCTAATCAGCAAGATAGAGAACCTTTATTTTCATTCTCTTATATTCGATTGTTGTGCTAGGATGTTTAACAATGCAGACATATTTCAAGGTCTACTAAGATGAAAAAACACATCGTTCATTAAAATTAAATGTCTGTTGTTCTTTTAAAACTATTCATTAGAAGCATTCAGGTTATTTATTTGTTAACTAGTACTCAAACTACTAAAGTAGCATTCTGCGCAATTAAAAAAATATTTCCGTAAAATCGCTATATGCGTCCGATACAAGTAATTCCATATTTTCCTTTACCTATTGAAATATTTTACTGTGTGTAAAATGGTATCAAAACACATTAATGAGATAGGGTTTTTTTGTCTCATTACTTGATTAATATAGTTATCACATTCAGGCTCGATTTTTTCTTTCAAATAAGATATTCCAGAAATTTCGAAGAAACGACATTGGTTAGTTAGTATATTTAACTAATTAACGAATACTCTGCAGTTTTCGTTAAACTGAATTTTTCACAGAAATAGTAAATTTAATTTTTTTAATTTTTCACCGAGAAAGATTTTTAAGTTTATATAAATAGCGCAAGAAATACAGAAAAAACAATGATTAAAAATTATGAAAATTAATTGTTAAATTTAATAAAAATTTCATTATTAATACATTTTCTCAAAAATGTAATAGGAAAATAATTTTATTTACTAACCATTAAATTATTCGAAATTAATTGGATGAAGACAAAAATGGTAGCGAAGCAAATATAATTCATTGAACAGTGTATTATTAATATAATTCCAAAACTGCTACAGAAATGCCAAGTTCGAAAAGAAAACAACCGCCTTTCGAATAAAAAAAATTTTTTTTAATTTGGAACAAAACAAAAATTGTCTGCTATCTTCAGTAGAGATCTGCAGTCTGAAATATGCGGTATGACGCAACTTTCTATCTGAAGTGTATTTTATAGTTTACGTCTAAACGTCTTCACATAAATCAAGAATTGGTTTGATTTAATTAAGGTTTGATTTAATTTAATTTCCTAAATTAATGTCCCGATTTACGCTACACGAGAGGTATTTTCGAGTATTTTGAAGGGAACGGTGGAGAATAACGAGGAACGCCACCTGGTGAGGGAAATTACATATGTCTCTTTCACTTCATCCTCGATAAACTGCCTAGGACGATTTTAACAACGGATTCGGAAATCCTCCGCGCTTTTGCGCATGCGCCGGGCGGAGTTATTTTCATCAAAATAGGGGGAAAGTGAAGAACGGAAGGGTTATGTTTAAATTTTACTGACCGTGATCTAACAAAGAACTCCGTAAATGCGCTCATATGACTAGTTGCCTGACACCCCTTTCCGGTGTAAAATCGTCCGAAAGTGGTAGTCTCGGAATCCGTTGCTGAACAGTACACGGAGTGTGGTTCGAGTGTTTAAAGGCAGTCGAACAAACTACAATATCAAGCGAATCAACAACTGAATAACAAAACTTGACGATTAAACTTACGAATGTCAATACAAGTAAAAGGCAGTATAATATTTCTTTTTTAATCTAAAAATCATAGAAAGAGAAAATCATAAATCACTTTGATTCTCTGGCAAGTACAATAACCATTTGCGATGAATCATTTCATATTGAGCAGTATTCTTTGAACACATGGGGGAAAAGTTTGTTCAGATTTTCTTTTATCATTTCACGAAGAAAATAGTCTGCATATAATTTCACAGTTTCAAGGTTTAGGGAGTACAATCAGAAATGAGTATTATCAGCTGTGAACATTTGAGATATTCGTGGAAGAACGTTTGAGATTTATGAGAAGTTGATTACTAAGTGATATCGGATAAGAAGAAACCATTTTTAATTCCCTTGGAAATGTGAAAAATATCTTTATTATTAGTCATTAATTCAATTAGTTCTTGGTTACTTTGAAATAAACATTTTATGCTTCAAAGTTCTGTTTGCTCATTTTGTTAATGAATTAATTATTTCTCTAGCTTTTTAATTGCATATCCAGTGTTCCAGCCTTCTGTCTTACCAATGTTGTATATTGTGTCACTGTTGATTAAATGACTGAGATATTAAAGTTAGACAGGGAACAAAACTGGGCATTTTTAATGTAATTATCTGCTAAATGCAAGCTCAGGTAATATTTAATATTTATCATCTTGCCGTCTGAGTTTTAGAAGAACTGAATGCTTCCACAAGATAAAATAGAAGTACTATTACCTTCAATTTTGAACGCAATGTTTATTGAAATGTACATTGCACTGTGTATATTACTCTTTAATTTTATTCTTTTATTTTTCCTAAAACTGGAACGAAAACAGGAATTTAATTTGAATGATGTAACACTACCAAAAAGTAAAAGTTGCCTATTTTTTAATTCGTAAGAAATTTTTGCAGAAAAAATCGTTTTTGCCCTAAGCATCTTGTGTTAAGTATATCAGACATAACATTCCAACATTAAATAGGTATATACAACCCCTTTTCAAAACTTTGAAATGAATCCTGTAATTTTTTCTTCTATTTAAAGTTTGCTGCAACAATTTGATACTTTTTAATTGAAATGATTTTCCATTTTGAATCTACAGTTTCATCCCACAAACACAAAACTCCAACATAATAATTGAATTTAAAGGATGACATTTTAAACTATGGCACAACTCATGATAAGTTTGCATTGATGTTTTGACTGTGAATTTAAAGTCTTGCATCGAACCTGGTAGGGAAAGTAAGGATAGGCAAATGCCTACGTCTTTGTCGTTTGGAATGGTTGAGATAACAATTTAATTAGATTTTTAAGATTTATAAGTATTATAAAAATTCTGAATGCCATGCATTTATAACATATAGGTACATTGAAAATTCACAAAATTTTCAATAGTTTTGTGCAGTTAATTCAAATTTACGTTTCTAAAATGGCATAATGAAGTAGAATCTTCTGCGTAGAAAATAGTTGAAGAATGCTGTTGAATTTTTCAGCAAAGTATTAAGAATTTATTCGTACAATTACTTTTCAACCCACCCTGTATGTCTCTGACGCATTTTCAGTTTGTGTTCTCAATATCCTCAAAAATGATCGATCGATTTTCTAACGTATATTTCTTAAAATGTAAATTACTAAGCCTAACTACTGATGCAAGCAAGCAATTGTGCTTTAAATTAAAAACAAATTATTTTAAATTGGGCATACAGAAACTTTTTTCTGGGGATGCTAGCTCATTGTCAAAATAATTAAAACCTTTGACAGCGATTTTTTGTGTGACATTTGCTTATGGTAAAAAAGAAACTAAATTATTATTTGTTATTATGATATAAATTAATGACGCATAAATGTTTCATAAATTAATTTTATTACCTATTATAATATTTTTTAAATTATTATCAGGGACAAAAGTTTGCTGACTCCTGTTCAAAATCATTACACTACCTAGACAAAAATGGAAACATCCGAACTTGTTATAAATGCTGATTGCGAATATGGTGCTCTGCATTATACCACTTAAAACTATGTCCATTTATCAACTTATATATAGATAAATAAAATGAGATGAATATTCATTTTATTTTATTTTGTTGAATATAATATCTGCAGTTTGCACAAACCAATATACACTTTGTTCACAAAATGAGCTGAATCATTCTTTGCATATTTTGATTATTCTTAATCTTAAGACGCGTAGTATCTGGAAAATTAAATAAAATAACATACACTTTCTAAATAATCTAATCTAATTATCTGCTTCGATGCGAATAGCTATGCACTTTGGATTTCAAAAAGTCAAGAATCAGTGGGATGATTTTAACATTTTGTGTCAGTTTGTGTTTTTTGTCACAAAACTGCTGGCTCACTATACTGTAGTACAACAGCTGTGTTTTTCATAAACACAGCTGTTGTACTACAGTAAAATTCCAGTTTAAAACATTAAACTATTTCGTGCATGATATTGATTCATGCGTTTTATATGCGCACTAAGCCAGTAGGCGTCGATTAATATGACCACATTGGTAACCTGTTGAATAACATCAACTAATTGTAATATTATTAAAACCTGTCATAAAATCTTATGTAAAATAAAATAATGATAAAGTAGGAGGAAAAATATTTCGATAGCATACATCATCTAGTAGAATTCCATTATTTAGAGAAAAGAAGTTGCATAATGAATTCTAGAAGAGACTTAAAGTGGGCATTTAAAATTCGATATGAGGTATCCAAGTTTTGAGTTTCTAAATATCATATCATATTTATCTTAAACCAAAGACTCTCTGTTAGCATTTTGTAAAATGATTCAGCATCGATTATAATTTTTCTTGAATTAGTCGCTTAACAAGCAACACCACCTATCTCATTTTTTTTTAAATTTTAAAGAGGAAGAAGATACTAAAAATTCACAACCAGAAACGAATATTTTTGAATATTTTTTCACATCTGATATTGTTTAGCAACGGATTCGGAAACCCTCCCAGCTTTTGCGCATGCGCTAGGCGGAGTTGTTTTCATTAAAATAGGGAGAAAATGAAGAATGGAAGGGTGATGCTTACATTTTACTGAGCGTGATCTGACAAAGAACTCCGGAAATGCGCTCATATGACTCATTGCCTGACACCCCTTTACGGTGTAAAATCGTCCAAAAGTGGTAGTCTCGGAATCCGTTGCTGAACAGTAGGAACATGTGGTCGCATGTTTATATCAGATGTTGAAAAAGTTTAGAAATATTCGTTTCTGGTTTCGAAAATTTGAGCATTTTCTTCCTCTTT
>BGPR01054529.1:0-10191 GCA_013235015.1 Araneus ventricosus
AAAGAGGAAGAAAATGCTCAAATTTTCGAAACCAGAAACGAATATTTCTAAACTTTTTCAACATCTGATATAAACATGCGACCACATGTTCCTACTGTTCAGCAACGGATTCCGAGACTACCACTTTTGGACGATTTTACACCGTAAAGGGGTGTCAGGCAATGAGTCATATGAGCGCATTTCCGGAGTTCTTTGTCAGATCACGCTCAGTAAAATGTAAGCATCACCCTTCCATTCTTCATTTTCTCCCTATTTTAATGAAAACAACTCCGCCTAGCGCATGCGCAAAAGCTGGGAGGGTTTCCGAATCCGTTGCTAAACAATATCAGATGTGAAAAAATATTCAAAAATATTCGTTTCTGGTTGTGAATTTTTAGTATCTTCTTCCTCTTTAAAATTTAAAAAAAAATGAGATAGGTGGTGTTGCTTGTTAAGCGACTAATTCAAGAAAAATTATAATCGATGCTGAATCATTTTACAAAATGCTAACAGAGAGTCTTTGGTTTAAGATAAATATGATATGATATTTAGAAACTCAAAACTTGGATACCTCATATCGAATTTTAAATGCCCACTTTAAGTCTCTTCTAGAATTCATTATGCAACTTCTTTTCTCTAAATAATGGAATTCTACTAGATGATGTATGCTATCGAAATATTTTTCCTCCTACTTTATCATTATTTTATTTTACATAAGATTTTATGACAGGTTTTAATAATATTACAATTAGTTGATGTTATTCAACAGGTTACCAATGTGGTCATATTAATCGACGCCTACTGGCTTAGTGCGCATATAAAACGCATGAATCAATATCATGCACGAAATAGTTTAATGTTTTAAACTGGAATTTTACTGTAGTACAACAGCTGTGTTTATGAAAAACACAGCTGTTGTACTACAGTATAGTGAGCCAGCAGTTTTGTGACAAAAAACACAAACTGACACAAAATGTTAAAATCATCCCACTGATTCTTGACTTTTTGAAATCCAAAGTGCATAGCTATTCGCATCGAAGCAGATAATTAGATTAGATTATTTAGAAAGTGTATGTTATTTTATTTAATTTTCCAGATACTACGCGTCTTAAGATTAAGAATAATCAAAATATGCAAAGAATGATTCAGCTCATTTTGTGAACAAAGTGTATATTGGTTTGTGCAAACTGCAGATATTATATTCAACAAAATAAAATAAAATGAATATTCATCTCATTTTATTTATCTATATATAAGTTGATAAATGGACATAGTTTTAAGTGGTATAATGCAGAGCACCATATTCGCAATCAGCATTTATAACAAGTTCGGATGTTTCCATTTTTGTCTAGGTAGTGTAATGATTTTGAACAGGAGTCAGCAAACTTTTGTCCCTGATAATAATTTAAAAAATATTATAATAGGTAATAAAATTAATTTATGAAACATTTATGCGTCATTAATTTATATCATAATAACAAATAATAATTTAGTTTCTTTTTTACCATAAGCAAATGTCACACAAAAAATCGCTGTCAAAGGTTTTAATTATTTTGACAATGAGCTAGCATCCCCAGAAAAAAGTTTCTGTATGCCCAATTTAAAATAATTTGTTTTTAATTTAAAGCACAATTGCTTGCTTGCATCAGTAGTTAGGCTTAGTAATTTACATTTTAAGAAATATACGTTAGAAAATCGATCGATCATTTTTGAGGATATTGAGAACACAAACTGAAAATGCGTCAGAGACATACAGGGTGGGTTGAAAAGTAATTGTACGAATAAATTCTTAATACTTTGCTGAAAAATTCAACAGCATTCTTCAACTATTTTCTACGCAGAAGATTCTACTTCATTATGCCATTTTAGAAACGTAAATTTGAATTAACTGCACAAAACTATTGAAAATTTTGTGAATTTTCAATGTACCTATATGTTATAAATGCATGGCATTCAGAATTTTTATAATACTTATAAATCTTAAAAATCTAATTAAATTGTTATCTCAACCATTCCAAACGACAAAGACGTAGGCATTTGCCTATCCTTACTTTCCCTACCAGGTTCGATGCAAGACTTTAAATTCACAGTCAAAACATCAATGCAAACTTATCATGAGTTGTGCCATAGTTTAAAATGTCATCCTTTAAATTCAATTATTATGTTGGAGTTTTGTGTTTGTGGGATGAAACTGTAGATTCAAAATGGAAAATCATTTCAATTAAAAAGTATCAAATTGTTGCAGCAAACTTTAAATAGAAGAAAAAATTACAGGATTCATTTCAAAGTTTTGAAAAGGGGTTGTATATACCTATTTAATGTTGGAATGTTATGTCTGATATACTTAACACAAGATGCTTAGGGCAAAAACGATTTTTTCTGCAAAAATTTCTTACGAATTAAAAAATAGGCAACTTTTACTTTTTGGTAGTGTTACATCATTCAAATTAAATTCCTGTTTTCGTTCCAGTTTTAGGAAAAATAAAAGAATAAAATTAAAGAGTAATATACACAGTGCAATGTACATTTCAATAAACATTGCGTTCAAAATTGAAGGTAATAGTACTTCTATTTTATCTTGTGGAAGCATTCAGTTCTTCTAAAACTCAGACGGCAAGATGATAAATATTAAATATTACCTGAGCTTGCATTTAGCAGATAATTACATTAAAAATGCCCAGTTTTGTTCCCTGTCTAACTTTAATATCTCAGTCATTTAATCAACAGTGACACAATATACAACATTGGTAAGACAGAAGGCTGGAACACTGGATATGCAATTAAAAAGCTAGAGAAATAATTAATTCATTAACAAAATGAGCAAACAGAACTTTGAAGCATAAAATGTTTATTTCAAAGTAACCAAGAACTAATTGAATTAATGACTAATAATAAAGATATTTTTCACATTTCCAAGGGAATTAAAAATGGTTTCTTCTTATCCGATATCACTTAGTAATCAACTTCTCATAAATCTCAAACGTTCTTCCACGAATATCTCAAATGTTCACAGCTGATAATACTCATTTCTGATTGTACTCCCTAAACCTTGAAACTGTGAAATTATATGCAGACTATTTTCTTCGTGAAATGATAAAAGAAAATCTGAACAAACTTTTCCCCCATGTGTTCAAAGAATACTGCTCAATATGAAATGATTCATCGCAAATGGTTATTGTACTTGCCAGAGAATCAAAGTGATTTATGATTTTCTCTTTCTATGATTTTTAGATTAAAAAAGAAATATTATACTGCCTTTTACTTGTATTGACATTCGTAAGTTTAATCGTCAAGTTTTGTTATTCAGTTGTTGATTCGCTTGATATTGTAGTTTGTTCGACTGCCTTTAAACACTCGAACCACACTCCGTGTACTGTTCAGCAACGGATTCCGAGACTACCACTTTCGGACGATTTTACACCGGAAAGGGGTGTCAGGCAACTAGTCATATGAGCGCATTTACGGAGTTCTTTGTTAGATCACGGTCAGTAAAATTTAAACATAACCCTTCCGTTCTTCACTTTCCCCCTATTTTGATGAAAATAACTCCGCCCGGCGCATGCGCAAAAGCGCGGAGGATTTCCGAATCCGTTGTTAAAATCGTCCTAGGCAGTTTATCGAGGATGAAGTGAAAGAGACATATGTAATTTCCCTCACCAGGTGGCGTTCCTCGTTATTCTCCACCGTTCCCTTCAAAATACTCGAAAATACCTCTCGTGTAGCGTAAATCGGGACATTAATTTAGGAAATTAAATTAAATCAAACCTTAATTAAATCAAACCAATTCTTGATTTATGTGAAGACGTTTAGACGTAAACTATAAAATACACTTCAGATAGAAAGTTGCGTCATACCGCATATTTCAGACTGCAGATCTCTACTGAAGATAGCAGACAATTTTTGTTTTGTTCCAAATTAAAAAAAATTTTTTTTATTCGAAAGGCGGTTGTTTTCTTTTCGAACTTGGCATTTCTGTAGCAGTTTTGGAATTATATTAATAATACACTGTTCAATGAATTATATTTGCTTCGCTACCATTTTTGTCTTCATCCAATTAATTTCGAATAATTTAATGGTTAGTAAATAAAATTATTTTCCTATTACATTTTTGAGAAAATGTATTAATAATGAAATTTTTATTAAATTTAACAATTAATTTTCATAATTTTTAATCATTGTTTTTTCTGTATTTCTTGCGCTATTTATATAAACTTAAAAATCTTTCTCGGTGAAAAATTAAAAAAATTAAATTTACTATTTCTGTGAAAAATTCAGTTTAACGAAAACTGCAGAGTATTCGTTAATTAGTTAAATATACTAACTAACCAATGTCGTTTCTTCGAAATTTCTGGAATATCTTATTTGAAAGAAAAAATCGAGCCTGAATGTGATAACTATATTAATCAAGTAATGAGACAAAAAAACCCTATCTCATTAATGTGTTTTGATACCATTTTACACACAGTAAAATATTTCAATAGGTAAAGGAAAATATGGAATTACTTGTATCGGACGCATATAGCGATTTTACGGAAATATTTTTTTAATTGCGCAGAATGCTACTTTAGTAGTTTGAGTACTAGTTAACAAATAAATAACCTGAATGCTTCTAATGAATAGTTTTAAAAGAACAACAGACATTTAATTTTAATGAACGATGTGTTTTTTCATCTTAGTAGACCTTGAAATATGTCTGCATTGTTAAACATCCTAGCACAACAATCGAATATAAGAGAATGAAAATAAAGGTTCTCTATCTTGCTGATTAGAATTTGCAATAAAAAATTTAAATTATTTGGACAGAAAAGGATTGTTATTTTTTATAGAAGGAGTAGTTCAATAAAAATTATCCTACAATGTATTCAACACATATTCCCTGCAAAGTTACATATATTTTGCAGGATTTTCAGTAAATTTAAAGAATAGAATGCAAAATGCTCCTTCAATTTCTCCAGATTAAATTAGCATTTAACTAAACCGAATACATATAAAACTTGGTTATTTCAAAGAAGCGTATGATGAATTATCAGCATTTGAAAATTAGACTTCCTAATGTTAAATGAAGGTTTATGTTTTCTCAACATATCTCTAGATATAATCAATTGAATACAGCAATTATAGTTTTATATTAATATACTTAATTATTCTAGTTTTATATTAATATACTTAATTATTCTAGTTTTATATTAATATGCTTATTAATTCTAGCTTTATATTAATATGCTTATTAATTCTAGCTTTGTATTAACATGCTATATACCACACATCAAAACAGCGCGATTTTTTCAAATTTAAACTCACATTTTATAATTTTAACATTATCTAATTCATATCTTAAAAAAACTGAATAGAAACCTATTAAAATGCTGGTACCAATCGAAAAGCGACAACTGAAACACCGCTGTACAAAATTTCAGCCATTTCTGATCAATAGTTCCGAAGATATAACGAAATTGTAGAGCGTTCAGGATAACGCCATTTTCACTCTTTTATTCACTTGTCTCGTTTTGTCTTACTCATGTTCATCTCAATTTAACATACGAATAAGCTGGGAGAAAAATATCGCTAAAATGAAAGAGAAAACAAAGTAGAGCTTTGGATATTACTTTAGACAAATAATTAGATATTAATATAATATTTTTCTTTTAAAAATAATTTTAATGAAAAAAAGCAGGGACGAAGCGAACAGTTAGTTTAGGAAGGAGTATCAATTTAGCCAGCATTGGAATGACATTATTTTCATGTAAAATATATAAGATAGGAAGTGTTTATGGTTGAAAAAAGGTTTGGAAATCTTTGATTTATAAGTTAAAATAATAAAGAAAATTTGCTGTTTTGAAAAGTTGGTCAACAAAGCACTAATAAATGGTGTTATAAAACTTTGAATCTATAAAAATATGAACGAATAAAGTAAAATAATAAACCTATAAATGTATCAAATACTGTCTTTACATTTTGAAGTAGCGTCATCTTTAAAAATGAAATAGAAATTAAAAATCTGTGAGTCGATTAATTTTATTTGCGAATAATTCTAGTAAAAAGCAAATGAATATAATTGCTATATCACAAATTTCCACAAAAGATTTTAATTTTCGTTTAGTAAAAATTTTATCATGAAAATTATTATTTTTTTCCACTTTAAAAATAATGCCGATGAAATATTTTCATTCAATATTAATTACTTGCATTTTTTTCAAGATATTTGATTATCTTTTTAAATCTAAACAACATACAAAGATGCAGATGAAATAATGAAATGTCAAATCATCAGTCTTAAGTACATTGGTGTCCAAAAATAATGCACAATTTTGAAGATGCTACAAAATTGGAGTTAATATGGATACTATGGTTAGCAATCAGTTGCTGAGAATCGTGAGACAAACTACCGTCGGAACTCACATTTTACAGTGAAAATTTGGTCACGAGGGCATTTAGGGGGTGAGCAGAAAATGGAGATGAAGGCGAAAATGGAGTCTGACCCATCCTGTTTCACAGAAAGCTGAAAACGAGATGTAACTTTCATCAATGATTATGTTTGATGTGCATGATATTTATACGCATTTTCTTAAACACTGCACAAATATTCGGGGAGATATAAAGGTTGTTTTAAAAAATCCTGTTTTTTGCTTGTAACAAGCAGAGTCTTCAACCAAATTGATCGAAACTTACAGAATACTTGACAATATGTAAAAGAAGCATTTTGATAAAATTTGAATATTACAGGACATATGAGAATTTGTAATACATATTTATTACTGAGCATGTGCGAAAGGAAGCGTAATTTTTCTTTCATAACTTGGGAGCCAGATATATAGGACAATTTATATAAAAATTCTAGTTCAATACCCTTAGTATTCAGAAAGATATCGGCAATGCAACGAGGTGAATTTTGGCACACTCTAAGAGAAGCTAAATGATGAGGGTTCTTGCACAAACTGATATTTTTTAAACTTGAATCTTCGAACAGTAATATTGAATTTTATAAAAGTTGAATATCTTGAATACTCGTGTATAATTATAAGTACTATTCGAAGATTCAAGTTTAAAAAATATCAGTTTGTACAAGAACCCTCATCATTTAGCTTCTCTTAGAGTGCACCGAAATTCACCAAGTTGCAATCCCGATATCTTTCTGAATACTAATGGTATTGATATGGAATTTTTATATAAGTTGCCCTATATTTCTGGCTCTGAAGTTCTGCCTCTGACTCTTTTTAAAATTTTTGTTTATTGAGACAACCTCCTATATCTTTTTACTCGTCATTTCCTGTTGTTTTGTGTCGAATTACCTAAAGTTTTGTATTTAGAAAATTCCTAATGTGTAGAACCATTTAATACAAGAATCAATAAAGTTTGATATTGAAAAAATAGAAAGTAATGTTAAAAGAAATATGGAAACGGTCACTTGCATAAGTGCAATTTACCTGTATTTAAAGAAGAAAGATATATTTTAATTGATCTTAGAGCAATAAGAAGTGTTCGATTATTTTTTTGATGGATTGTACATATGTGGCGTAAGAAGATTAGCTCAATAATAAATAAATATCAAACAACAAAATATTCCAATGAAAGTTGTTATTACAGACTATCTTCACAGCAAGCATTTTCTATAGAAACAGCACGTCATCGTTTTAAAACTGAAGTATTTTAGTATTTTCTTAATCATGTAAAATGAGTAGCTCCTTTGTTGAATAAAGAAGAAGAAAATCGATATTGATGTCTGCGTCTTATCAGTTTTCAAATTAAGGTTAAATACTTAAACGTGCAACGTGACATTATCACAAGTAAAGTTCGTTTGCTGTGTAGAGAAGCCGCAAGAAGAAAAAAATGAAAAGATATAAATTATGTAGTCTCGAGTAGTCTCGTAGTCTACAAATAAGCTTTGGATGAAATCAAAGGAAGCGGATACAACCTAATCAGGAGTAGCGTTAGAGTCTGCCCGACAGGGGGGCACAGCTTGTTGTTCGGGGGAGAAGTGTAATGAAATTGGTCTGAAATTTTCGCCAGATCTTTATTTATCTACTAGTTGAATTCCCCGTTATATGAATGGGGTACAAAATTTTCCACGAAGGGGGGCCATGCCCCCCCGGTCCCCCTACCGGTGCCACCCCTGAACCTAATCAAAGGCTGTAATGAAACTAAGAATAACAGAGACCCATGTTACATGACCTTCCCCTAACTAAAACCAGATACTAAAAAACCCCTAACTAAAAAACTAAATTATGACGATACTATCAATGAATTTGCTATAAAAATGTAAGAAAATGAAACAAAAATCGCATATTGTAACGTCATTCTAGTAAGTCACATACCAAATTGTGTTTTAGAAGTTTAAGAACCAATTATATTCGTTATTTGATTCATTAACGATGTTTTGTGTGATTCAAATGTCAACTTTATAAAAATAGTTTAATTATTTATCATTTTCATGCATTCCTTAAGGCCCTAATATACCAAATTATGCAGTGCAATAAGTAGCAAGATGCAATAAATTATTTTGTTGTTCGAAATCGGTTTGAAGGCCCTGCAAGTCAACTTAGCACCAGGCCCCGCTTTTATTCAGGCCGCCCCTGGCTGTAGGAAGTTTGAAGGGAGCATTTAGACCACAGAAAATTATTTGAAAATGTATCATTAATTTAAATATAATCAACCTTTAATAGTAATTACAAAGAATCACCCCCTTCAAGCCTTGGAATCCGGGGTAGACTGCAAGACCGGTCGCCGCGACAATTATCATGGGTACTGTGGTCAATGTTTTAACCCCCCCATTTCGAGCGCCACATGCGACGACCCCCCCATAACAGGGGTACGATCCATCTTTGGCGATGGTCCCCGGAGGAGCACCACCACCACCATTGTTGTTCCCACGTTGGGAGAGAGACAACACTTAGTTATATAGCGACTTCTCATTCACGTACTCGTGGTGCAAACTCGGTAGGAGAATCTGTAATATTAAGTAAGAATGCCAACCTGGAGTTGCCCCTAATGGAAAATTTTAGGTACATCAACAAGAATGTCATAAACACTATATTAATGATACATTAAAGCACAGATGCTGTTTACTGTGCACATTTTAACACCTTTATGGCAATAGAAAGTTTAAAGGGAATAAATTAACCGCAGGCATATGGCATAAGAAAGAAAGTGCTTAAAAATGAAATTACAGTTAATTCTAAGTATCACTATCAAACTGGGTCTTCCCCCCAAAACAAACTTCGAAATTATAGCAACATTTGAAAAAGTTGCGCCCACCATTGTAAATACATAGTGTCCATATAGTTCGATTGATATTTAAAGTAGTAGTGTAACCAAGTGTTTAGTAACTTTATAGTACATGTGAAAACAAAAATTCGTATCCAGAAAAAAGTATCCAGATTTTTTTTGTGTTTAAAATCTTTATTCCTAGAAATTTACCTTAAAAATTACTGATTTTTCAGAAACCATGTTAACCCATTGCTTTATCAGAAGAGACAGTAAATTGCGTTTTTTGTGTGTGTTAGTTGAATTAATATCTATCTCTGCAATCTAAATAGGATTTAGATTTTAATGAAGGAAAGAAGCACCAATCAGTAATTCAATAATAAACAACGCGGTCTGGTAGGCTACGTGTTAGAGAAGAAATTTCGGAATTATAAGGATTTAATGAGCAAATCTGTTTAAAAATAATAATAAGTAATGTTCCCTTTTCCAAATTTTATAGATCGTTTCAAGAAATTTATCTGAAAATATAGAAATTTAATCTAGCAATAAGCCAAAACAGGATTACTTTAGTTGTAGCAACAAGGTACGATAAACGACAGTGCGCAGACAGGTTTCAGATGACATGTGCAGTTACTATTGTCATACGAGTATGACGTCACGTGAATGGAACCAATAGAGATATGAGAGAGAAGAAAGAAAAGTTTGAGTTGAATTGAAGTTTTGGAATAAAATAAAAATGTTCAATATGCCTTTCTTTGCCATAGTAATGCTATACTAATTTATATAGTTTGTCATAATAATTTGCTATGACTGTTTCTATAGGTTTTCAGGGGCCAATAAGAGATAAAGATTTCCTTCAGCTAAATTTCCTTATGGTGGTGTCTGTAATCCCATTTGGTCTCGCATATCTAGCCAAATCCAGAGCCAAGGACTCATGATAAAGGGGAAGAGTTGTATCTTCTGCTGGTCTATCATATCTAGCCAAGTCCACCAGTCAAGGACTCATGATAA
>BGPR01054532.1:0-10190 GCA_013235015.1 Araneus ventricosus
ATAAAAATTAAAATTTCTATACTTGAAGAATAATTACTGAGCTATATCATAATTACATAGATTTGCTTTATAGTAACATATCTTTAGAAATATTGCAAATTTGAGTATTTACGTATTATTCCGTACACCATAAACATTGGTGCAGATCCCATCTATTCTTCCAAATCTTTATTTCCGAAAACTAAACTATTATCCCAATGTATCAACTGTCATCAAATTACATGGGCCAAATTTCATAGTCGAAGGGATAACACGCAAGTACTCAAATTTATTTTAGTACATCAAAATTACATGCATCAAATCCCAGAATAAAAAACAATTATCTTAAAATGAAAAAAAAAAAATAATAAACATGTTGCCATATATATATATTTTAACTGCAAGAAATTGATGCAAGTAATTCATGAAATTTGTATAAAGTTCTTGGTGTTAAGTGTGGAAAAATCAGAAACTCGGTAAGTAGAACTTGCTGATGTGTTTCATCACTTTTTGGAAGTTCGACTTACCGATATTGAATTCTAATTACACAAAGAAAAAATATTAACAAAAAAGTTTTTTAAAGTACATTTTAAATAAAATGTCTTACACTTTGCATCCTTACTACCTTACAAAACATCAGGATGAATGAATTTTAAACGGGGCCGACAAAAAAAAAGACAAAAACCTGAAATAAAATACAAAACAGATTAAGTTAAAAATGCTTCAATGAATTATTATTAGTTATATTATTAAGTGATTATGAAATCACAGACTTAAAATCTAATGAAGGAATTTCTAACAGACTGAAAAAAAGATTTTTGAAAGAAAATAGTATCTGCTATAAATGCAATAGGCATGCTTCTGAATGATTTTACAATAAAACCCTTTCATGCAATAAATAAAATATTACACATGAATGCAATTGGTTATAAGAATTTATTACAAAATTTTAAATTAGAATCTTTTTTGTCGGCCAAGTTGTTTCAATAAAATGATGTCTCCAAACCTGTAATAGACCTGGAACTTTTTATTCACAAAACAACTAAAATATGAGTAAAAATGGGCAACTTTGAAAAAGCAACTAACTTTTAGGAAATCCAAAATGCAATACTGTAACATCTAAATAAACATTTCAATATTTACTACATTTATAAATGCTATTTAGTAGTAAAACTAATTTCTAAACTGCTTAGTGTGCAATAGCACTTCTAGGGTAATTATAACTCCTGAATATAAAATTACTGTATAAAAAAATTCTCAAAAGAAGGTAAATTATATAGAATGATGTGCCATTTTGCTAATTATCTAGTAAATGCAAATGTATATCACAGCATGGCAAAAAACGGACCAATAGCATAGAAAGATCAGTTTAATTTGGGGCAAGTTGACTCATCCGTTTATTATCTGATCTTGGACATTATTAGATGAAATATAGTAACACATATCCTCAAGTAATCTTTTCAGAACAAAGGCTATTGGGAGACTAGCAATGGCTTAACCAAAAATATAAAAAATCAAGATGATTTCTCGCTGAAAGAAAATAACAATCAGACTGTAATTGAAGGTATGAATACATCACACACATAAAACAAAGATACTGTTTTAGATAAACATATTTACTGCCCAACAAATTAAAATTCCCCATGGTTACACATTCAATTGGCATGTTAGTTATTTCTGGAACTGAACTCACATTAAAAGAAGAGGAAAATAGTAATTAGAATGAAAATTTAGAAGAAAGAGCTACAACATGTCCAAAATATCGATTAGCACTATAATGACCGACATAGGTTCATAAAAATTTAGAAATTAAGTGACAGGGAAACTAAAAATGTGGTACTAATTTAGTGAAGCCCAAAGTAAAAAATACCAGCAAAGAACTGACCTTATTGAGCAAGCATTACATTTTGCAATTAGTAAATATTAAATCATTAGTAAATATTAAAGCAATAATAACGACTAATAAACAAAATCCAATCTTGAAGTATTTTAAACAAATAAATAAAATTAAAACATTCAATCGTGAACAATTGTATTTTTAGTTCTACAAACTGTCAAACTTGAAATAAAGTAGCTCAAACTCTGTTTGAAAAATGAATAGAAAGCTACATAAAAAAAGTCTTAAACAATGCATCAAAAAAATTTCTCCAAATAATTGAAGTTCTCTTTAGATAAGTATGTAACCCTCTGTACCAGGAAAAATCTATCCGATTATGTTTAAACAAAAGAAAATTATGCAATAGATGAATGCATAAACAGCCTGAAGATAAAGAAAAAGATATTATAGTTAATGTCATGTTAAGGATTTCAATAAAGTTAATTTAATTCTCTACACAATTGAAATTTTTTCTGAATTTTAAATAATTTCATTTAATGACTTGATGAATAACACCCATTAAAGCAAAATATATGCTAGAATACGGTGTTATTATTTTTTGCTCTGCATATTTCAATAAAGTAGGAAATTCTATATTTTAGAAAATAAACTAAGTATTGGATCCCTTTACACCGACTTAGATTGTGTGTATATATATTATATACATTATTTTATGTTTTTTTTAACTTTTTGAATTCATTAATTTTAATGTCTTTTTACAAAACAGCTGATATAAAATCTCCCCTTACTAATCAGAAGGATGGGAAATCAAGATTAAAAAGCACATTATTATTAGGGATGTAACGAATATTCGGCCTATTCAGCTCTTTGCTGAATAATCAGGGTCTGGTTGAATATGGAACTAAACGGGTATTCAGCCGAAAAAATTTCATAATAATTTTTTAAAATGTCCTTTTAAATATATTTAACAAAGAATAGTTCAGAATTACATTTCAATATATTTGCTATAAAAAATCTCCTAACCGTTACTTAATTTTAAGTTACACAGTAGGTATATAAGTGTATTTAATTATGTTACATATCATTTATCATTGTAAAA
Organism: Araneus ventricosus; assembly: GCA_013235015.1. NCBI lineage: Eukaryota > Metazoa > Arthropoda > Arachnida > Araneae > Araneidae > Araneus > Araneus ventricosus. The sequence continues at coordinate 2,916 of BGPR01054532.1, forward strand.
CCTGAAATTATGATGCAAGAATAATTTTTGAGCCATTTTTAGTAAAAAGTCTATTTTATTTGGTTTCAGATATATTACCAGTTTCAAAAAAGAAATTCTCCCTATAACTGTGTTTGCAAGAGCTGAAAGATAGGATTTTCTTCCTAAATTTGGGAAAGTCCAGGAAATGTTTTCGCATTCTCCCCACACCAATTAAGTAGATTCTTAGTTTTAATCTAAGTTTTTTTTTTTTTTTTTTAATCAAAATAGGAATTTACTTTAAATAATTTTTTCGTTTATCCATCGAATTTTCTTCTGTGTTTGTCACTGTTCAGCAATGACTTTTTATTTCAGCGAAGCAATCCTAAATTAAAGAAGTTCTCATTCCTTATTACTGGAATTATTATTGGAATTCAGGTATTTAAAATATTACAAAGAACACATCAAGATGCTAATTTTCTTTAATATGCAAATAAAGATTAATAAAATTGATTTTTTACATTAATTTTTTCATTTAAAAGTTGAGTACTATTTTATTTAGAATCAAAAGTGAAATGTTTCTAAAGAGTAGGTATTCGGCCAAATCATTAATTGTTGTATCCTAATTAATACACTCCTGAATTTACATTTTCTTTAATTTCTACTTTTGCACTAAGTTTCTTAAGCTATTTTTATTCAAAAGTTCTTTTAAATTAGAAAAATGAACAATCTTTCTCAATAATAATCTTATGCAACTTTTGGAAACATGCAATGCAAAAAATAACAAACTTGCATGCAAATAAAATAGATTAGTTTCAATTAAATTTTAAGCATTGACATTTTGCTATTGTAATACAGTTAAAATAAAAGAAAGAATTACAAAGTAGGGAGAAAGATGGACAAAAAGTTTACACAAGCAAAAAACTTAAAATTCCTTAAGTATTCAAGTTACACATTTTCAATGTTTTGCAGAGCTGGTTGATGTTGATTAGAAAACTACATTTCATACATATTTTAACCCTTCTTTTTTTAAAAAAAATATCTGCTTAAAAGCACAACATTTTAAAACTGTGGACTAATTACTTCATAAAGTGTCACACAGCCCTCAAACTGCAGTTTTTTTTCTGCAGCTTTTTCAATCAATTTTTATAGTTAATTTGGAAAAAATATTAAAACCATTGCAGTTTAAGATATTAAATTGAATTTAAAAAAATTATAACTTCATAGCTTTCCTTTTTTCTGTGTAACAATGTCAAGCAAAGTATTAAATATGAAATTCATCTATCGTTTAGCAGTTTGATGAAATTGCATTCAAACAGATGTCTTTTTCTCGTTACTATATAGCCAATAAATCATAACCCATTCAAGATAATTAGCCATACCAGTGATACAACTCTCCCTTGCCCATTAAAAAAAAAAAAAAAAAATTGAACCACTAACATTCAGAAATGAGAAACATTCAAACCCCATGTCTTTTTGAAAGATTTTTTTAGACAAGCTGACCTATTTTTGTGTTGCTCGATGGAAAGAAAAGCTTCCAACGCAACTTATGCTAAGGTGCATATTAAGCTCAGTAACTTTTTAGTAAATAAAAATATATAACAGGGAGAAAACTTGTATGTAATTTCAAAATCAATACTAGTTCACTTTATTATACTGTCAAGCCACTACTTTGAATTCCGAAGGGAAAAAAAAGACTAAATTTTCTTTCCATTTCAAAGTTGAATATGAAAATTGACATCCGAGACTTATTTGAAATTTTTTCACAGATATTTCTTACAAAGAAAGCTGCTGAAAAGTAGACTTGAAGAACATTCATAAAAATTACTAAGTTAACCACATACCAACAATATTCTGATTAAAATTGATGGCACAGGACTTTAATTATAGTTTATTTTTAGAGAATAATAACATGATATGCATCCTTTTGATGATTATATGCTTGATTAATGTTCTAAATAATACAATTTGAATTAATTTTTCTATACAGATTCTTCTTGGCTGTCTAATTTTATAAAATTAAACAAAAATGTTCAAAAAATTAAATTTCCAAATTTAAATCAATACTGAATTTAGAACAACTAATTGGAATATAATGTGTAAGCTATTAAGATATGCATAAATTATTTACCTTGTAAAGAAATGCAAAGAAGTTAAGAGACTTTCCATCTCTGTTTTAAATAAAGTTTTTATCAAAAGATAACCCTATCTTGAGAGACAAAGTGCTTTATCTTCATAATGCAAACAATCGGATGCAAAACTCACTACACAATAATTTAAAATAGAATTATAAAGATAAAGGACTTTTCATATTAAAAAAAACAGATTTAAATTTCAACAAACATTTAAAACTTTAATATTTCACAGTTGAACTATAAAATTAGAAAAATTAGTTAAAGACAGTTGAGATGAGGACATTACAATGGACCAGTTTTTATCAACGTTACATACAAGATCATAAAAGCAAGACAGTATTAGCATAAAGCAAGATCAAATCCAAGGTCAGTGGTTAAATGTGCAAATTCATAACTTTCCCCCCAATAATACTTGTTGGCAAAGTTTATTCCTTGAAATTATAAAGAATGGTAAAGTTTTTACTTTTCTGTTTAATAAAAAAATACTTAAATATTAAGATATAATTATCAAAGTTTTCAAAAATTTCATTTGGGAAATGAAAATATCTTTAGAAAAAAAAAATAAAATTTAAAAAATTTTTTTTTTTTTTAAAATTAACAAGTAGCAAAATTTTTACAAGATTCAAGAAATAAACTTTTTTATTATTCAATATTTACAAAATTACTATAATAGCAATTTTACTTAGGATAATCATGTTCTCAAATTTTAACTTGCTAAAGCACTGCTATAGAAAAGTGTTCACTAATGATTAAAAAAAAAGGAAGCAATAAAAGTAAGATATTCAAACAAATGCCGTAAAGTTGCTCAGATATGGCCAATTCAGAGAATATCTTAAACTGACCTTTCAAATAAGAAAAAATGAATTATTCTACCAAGACATATGAATGCTTTAAAAATTTTTTATCCAAAAAACCCCACATGTATTTACATGCTGAAAAAGTTTCATATAAATGTGACAGTACAACGATTAAAATATAGTCGAAAATGTTAAAATGCATTTAAATCTAGCACTTCAATAATCAAAATATGTCGTATGCAGTCACAGGAAAGCAATGATATAAAACAGGAAAATATTATACAATACCGTGGTATTGTTATTCAAGTCACAGACATGTCCACTACTTCCAGGTCTATTTGCTTGAACATCGAAAGACAGTTCCATTAAATATTATTTAATTCTTAAATACAGAATACAAATGCACACATATTCCAGATGTTTACTCGCTTCAAAGTATGCTAATTTAAACGCACTTCCTTTTACAGATAATAGTAAATGATCTTCGATATCATAACAAAATATCTACGAAGCATAAAAATGCTGCGTTCGCTACAAACATCCCAGAAAACGACTTCGGTTTACGAGAAACTATAGATACCGCTATGAAGAGTTGCATCGGTATAACTTTTTTCCACTCTTAAAAGGAAAACCATAGCACTTAAACTTTACCTGTTGACGATATTCTCGTTTCGCATGTCAGAGAGCGATATGCATTCGAATATATTTAACATCGTAAAATTCACGAGCAACATATACTAATAGCATGTGCCACGATGGTTATACAGTTTGTACACAGCATTGCCAAGGGCTTCCGCATTGAAATAAACAGAATAAAATTGCAAATTTCGAAATGTTGAGCAGACAAATTCGCATGAACGTACGTATCATATGAAACTGCAAAACAAACGACAGCAGCGCCACTTCAACAGGTTATCCTTCGATCTTTCTAGAATGTGATTGGTTCATCTTGATAAGTGGACGAGGCAGCCTTCTCGGGGGTAAAGTGTCCCTCGGCGACGATTGGAGGACATGAGAACGAATGAGGGTATTGGGGATTGTAATTTTAGGGATATATTCCCTGTAGTTAATATGAGCTCCCCCCCAAAAAATCGCATGCGCACATCACATTTTCGGTTTCGAAAGAGCTCGACGTAACGTAATGGAGCTAGAGTTGTATTTCTGATTTTGTCATTAATCTTTCCAAATGAATCCAAAAACTACCAATCAGAAGCAAGCATTATATTATATTTTTAAAAAATTTACATCAATTTCTTGAAAATGTTCAAAAGTAAACATTATGAAGGGGCAAAAAAAAAAAAAAAAAAAAAAAAACCCAGAAGTTGAACGAAAGTTTTTGAAATCGTAATTATGCTTTGAGTTCTCGAATACTTCAGAAAGTTATATATTTCTAGATAGCGTTCATAGAGACGTACTAAGCATTATAAAGTAAATATAGTCAACTTCGTTTTTCAAGAAATCAACAAGACTGCTCATTTGAATGGAAAATGTTACAGAAATTACACTCCCAGGGAATCTAGATTCACTTCGGCAAGGAAACAGTCTTTGAAAGGGCATTTAGATAAATAAAAGTTTATCCTAAAGCATTTAATACTTGAATTATGCAATTTTCTTCACCAATTAATATCTTCAAAACGAAAAGAGAGAAATTACTTTAATCTGAGTCTTACAGAAACTGTCAATCAGAATTTGAAACAAGCATTGAAATTCATGCAAAATCGGAGAAAATAAGAAAACTAATGCATATTTTTATGCTATATTCTCACGATAAATTATACAAGAAAAATTACAGGCAAAGATAGGCATTTTGTTATATTTCAGATGGTGCAAGCTGCATTTACTCAAAAAGTTATGGCCGATAGAAAGCTGGAGATGGTAAGTTTATAATTCGAATAAATTTCAAAAAGAGGGCGCACCACTTCTACTTAAATAAGAATATTCAATGCACAATATCTGTAGACCCACAACCCTCGAGACCATGAAGAATTCAAACGAGAGTCCAATTTAAATAACATGTATATACTTGACATTATTTATGTTCTGTTATTTCTCAATGAATTTTGAATTTCGAACTTAAGTTGATTTAAAACTTTATTATTTAACTAACTGATAACCCAGCAATGCTCGGATTCATATTTTTTCATATGCCTGCCTCCGTTTTTTTCCCTACAAATATTATCACTATCTTACCCCAACAAACGTAAATATCTTTTGAATCCTTTAAAGTCTAGCCTTTTTATTATCTATTTGAATGAAAACGCGAGAAGTTTGGAAAAAGAAAATTTATTTTAAACTTTTAAACAATATACCATATAATAAATAATAATACAGAATTTTCCCGGCGGTGCTGATTGAAATTATAAATTTTAAAAAATCATTAGAAAGAACAAACATAAAAAAATAAATAAAACATCGAGGCAGTAAAACACCAAAAGACAAAAAGAGGGAGAAAAAATGCAAGAAAATGATTTTTTCCCGATGTTTATTCTATTAAAGCACCGGAAGCATAATATTACGTCATGCGCTACGCGATTCGTTTTCAAAAGAAAGGCGTTTCCGAAAAGTTAAAAAAATTTCTAAAAAATAGGAAAGTTAAACAGAAGCTCTAAATTACTCTTATTAGAACCGGGAAATTTTGCACTTTGCAATGATATAAAAATTATGGTTCTTTGATGAGAATATATGCGGAAAATTTGCGAAAATATGCAAAAAAACCGCCCGAATTTACTACTTGATATTAAATAAATAAAAATCTAATTCGAATTTCAAAATTTTTTTACGGCGTTTGCTCCTTCTTGTGCTAATCCATCACTGTATATATATACATACATACATATAGCTTATTCAACTTTGAATTAGAGTGCAGTTTTGTGTTTAGTCTATCTTATGTTAGCAATTTTACATTGAAAATTTAGTTCTTCTTTTCTCATTTTATTCGTCCTTATTAATCTAATGTTATTATCAGTTGGGAAATTTTTTGGAATAACTTTTGCGAAGCAGATCTTTCGCAAACTCCGAAATTATGCGTAGAAAGAACGTTTCTGATTTGTTTTACATTAAAAAAAAATCTTTTCACTTTAATACCCTTTTAATTTCCTACAGAAAACAAGTAATAGAGACTTAGTCATATTTAGAGTTGGTGACAGAAAGTGCGGGCCCCCATTAGAATGTAGGGATCCTAGCTGAATTCAGACATCCTATACCATAAACAAAATTAGTTTACCTCAAATTATCGAGACTGAATAGTTGCAAAGATTTAATGGACGCCCGTCGCTTTTCCTAACAGTGTGTTGAGAACAATAAAGTACACTCCTGGTAAACTTTTAGATTATCACATTATATTTTAATTCTCTATTTCTTGAAGTTTGCAGCTTTTTTATTTTTTGGCGACGCTCAATCAGCAATTGTACAAACTACTTTGCTTATTTTTGTGCCATATTCAGCAGTCATTGAAAAACCATTAATTAAATTTTTCTTAAAAATATTTGTCTCCTTAATTGTTCATCATTTGATTATTAAACCTAATGTATAAATAGTAAAACAGTCAAAGGTAGATGTATTTATTGTAATACAAAATAAAGAGTACAGAAAGCTTACTTAATACGATGGAAAAATTTTAGTCAGAAAAACTTCATTTAAGAATGTGATTTCTATAATATATAAAACTAATCAATTATAAATAGCAAAATTGAGTAATTTTAAACCTTTACAAGACAATGGAAAATCTGCTCCATGCTTGACAATTACCTTTCCCTTGAGATAAAATGTTACTATCAAAAGCCTTGTGGAGTTAAAAATGTATTTTAAAGCAGGAAATAAAACCATAATAATAATGGCAGAAATAAATTATTTATTCGTTGGTATAGTATCGATATTTTTGTACATTGATTGATTATTAATTCATTGGATTAGCAAATACAGCTACCAAGATACGTTACACCAACTCAGAAAAGAGTAAGAGAAAAAATCTTAGAAATCTGAATAGAAAAGAAAGCGCATGATTTTGCAGTTCTTGAATTTAGAGTATTCATAGAGATCTAGTCTTATTATGATGTAGTATGAAAAAGGTTAGATAGAATATTTGATTACTAGAATCTTTGATTTTAGCTTTTCAGCTTTAGAAAAACAAAGCAATAAAGACTGGCCTTAATATAAGCATCAAACTTATTCAGTAGACCACCCCCACGCCTCCAAACTTTGGGAAGATCATTTAAAACTCGACGTTGATTTAGTGTTTTATACGTGGAATATTAAAAGTTATGATACATCACCGATAACCACAAAACTAATCTTTGAAGAACAATTTGAACTTTTTCCATTCATGGCAAATGAAATAGAAGTTTGAGCTCATTCTTCAACTGCACTTAGTTTTGATCTTGGTATCT
>BGPR01054533.1:0-10190 GCA_013235015.1 Araneus ventricosus
TTCTCAAAATTCAGTAAATTACGTTAGAAATTCAAAACTAACTTCATTAGAACGGAAATCGCATGCTCTTTCCGATGGTGTATATATTTTTATCGTAAACTTATTCGTAACTATTCTATTGAGAAATTAGTGCGAAAAATCAACCAAAACAACACAAAACATTAAATAAAAAAAATTCTAGATTAAAATTTAAAATTTCGGCTTCGAGGTGCATTCAGTCACCATTACGACTACCTGTGTACCAAATTTCATGGCTGTAAGTGCGATAGATTCGTCTGGACATCGCCGACAAACACACACACACGCACACACACACACACACACACACACACAAACATTGCCTTTTATAAGTATAGATGTACTAACTGAATAGGCAGTTTGTGTGAAGGGAGCACAAAAATGTACCCGACTATTTGCCATAATGAAGAGTAAAAAAACTGTATAATCTGGCATCCCTTGCTCTTTTATGTTCAATTTTAGTAATCAAACCACTTATATTAATCCTCTATGAACGTTGAAAAAGACAAAAAAGTTTTATTAATAAGAACTAATATAAGTAAAAATTGATTACTATAGGCGCCCGTAGGATTTTTCCAAACAAGAACAAAAACTTTTTGAAAATAACTGACACTCAAGAAATCTGTAGCCTAATAAATTAATTTTAAACTTATTAGTTATCTTAATTAAATTATTACTCATTACTTAATATATTTTTCACACTTCCATAATTTTTCTGTTTGGAAAACATGTTGCAGAATTTCCAAAGGGGACGGCCTCCCTTTTCCTGTGTGACTCATACTAGTAGCCCTCATAGAAACAACTCAAAATGACAGAAAAAGACCAAAAGTTTGTTGAAAATGTGCAAGAGTCGCTCAAAAAGGTTTGCATGTCGATCTTCGGCAATATGGAATCGACCCTTCCATTTTAGAATCTATTTCTTCAAAGGGGCCTCTATGAAATCAACGAAGACAGAAAAACCATTACCATTGGTCCTCAAAAAAAGATACAAACCTTCTGCCTTGTAACAAGAGCTTTGCGTTCCTTGCGTTACTGATTAAAAATATAAACTTAAAAAAATCTTAAGCAAAGTAAAATCTTGATAAAAATATCCATTGAAAAAAAAAAATTAAAAGACAAAAAAATAGGAAGGCGGCAAGATAACGATTTTTTCCAATGTTTATATTAGAACACAGAAGCATAATATTTCTTCGTTACAGAAAAAAAATTAAACTTTTGATTCCAACCAACAATTTTCATTATGGCTCAAAAAAAATAAAAATCGGCTCAAAGAGAAACAAAACATCAAAAGACAAAAAAAAAAAAAAAGAGAGAGAAAAAATACAAGAAATAATAAATTAAAATACTGGAAGCATAACTATTCTTCTCACGTATGTAAAAATAATGGGGAAAAATGAAAATTCGCAAAAATGTGCAAAAAACGCCGGAATTTAGTACTTAAAATTAAATAAATAAAAATCTAATTAAATTTTTTTTAAATGTACGGCGTGAGCTCCCTCTTGTACTAAATCCATCACTTTACAAAATTTAATTGTATGTCAAACCGTTTGGGAGTGCATAAAGAACAAAAACCGAACATGCATGCATGCATACATACGAAAAAAATTTTTTTTCTATAATAAATAATTTCCGTCGAATACTTTGAAGATCCCAAAATTTATCAAAATGATCCGTATTCATAACAGAAAAAAAAAGGATACACAAAATTAACAAAAAAAAAATGCGACATATAATATTAATAATGTCAGGTATTGCAATAATTCACCAAAAAGATCTCCTTGAAATGGAAAAATTAATTAATTCTGGTTATAACTCCTATTTGATTTTAAATCAAAGAAGCAAACAGTACCCAGTGTGGATGCTAATTTTTTTTTTTTTTTGTATAGACAGATGAAAGAAAATTTACGATCTCACAAATTGTCTGAATTTCTTTGGCACGATGCCAAATTCCTGTGCGTCTTCCACATTTGAATACAATTAATATCTATCAACTGAGTATTGTATAACAACGGATTCGGAAACCCTCCGCGCTTTTGCGCATGCGCCGGGCTGAGTTATTTTCATCAAAATACCGGCAAAGTGAAGAATGGAAGGGTGATGTTTACTGAGCGTGAACTAACAAAGAACTCCGGAATTGCGCTCACCCCACTCATTGCCTGACACCTCATTCCAGTGTAAAATTGTGAACTATCTAATTTAACTAATAAAGGGAACGCGATCCTGTTCATACACGAAGTTTGGGTTCCACGGAAATTTAAATGTAAACATCCCGCTGCCTGGCGCGCGCGCAGAAACGCGGATGGCCCCCATTTCTGATTGTCAGTACATGAGCGATTTTCAATAGTAGTCATCGATGTTTTATTTTACTTTCTATAAAAGACCAGCGAATATTATCTCGTCTGATAAGAATTATCAAAATAAAAAAATTCCAGTTTTAAAATAAAATTTCCCGGGTTTTTTCGGATCTCAAGGAATCCCCGGGTCATAGCGAAACCGTACCCTTTTCTGCCAGCCCCCATCCTAGACAGAGAGGAAATATTGGTGATTGACAGCGTTACCATAGCAACACCCTTTTTTGCCACCCCTCCCTCTTCCTCCAAACTAGAGAAAAGAATAGTGACTGACAGCGTTCCCATAGCAACACCCTTTTTCAGGTGGTGGAATTCGCAAGACAAAGTACATTTCGAATTTTTCACGGACTTTTCAAGGACCCAACAAAAAAATCAAGTACCTTTCCGGACTTTTCAAGGACCCAACGAAAAATCAAGTACTTTTCCGGGGCCCCGAGTACGGCAAATAAAATTCAAGGAGTTTTCAAGGACCGTGGGAACCCTGTACCAAGAGAGAGAACTTAAATAGTTCTCTCTCTTAATATTCTCAGTCTTACTTTAAAATGTGCGAAAAACTTTATTAGTAAAACACTTCTAAATTCTATCAAATTTTCAAAGGAACCACCTAAATAGATCTAGGGGTTTGAAGTTTAATGGGAATATATGAAAAGAACTAAAATATTGTATTTAATATTTCGTTTTTAATGTAAGAAATAAGTGATCGTATTTTTGATTTGTATTTATTTTAAAGTAAACTTTTCATAGTCGAAAGTCCATAATAGAACAGATTTACAAAAAATTCACATGTATTTTATCTCATATGAAAAAATATAATCATTTGTACTATTGACTCAAATTACCAATTTTCAAATAACGTTTTAATTTATTTATAATATATATTTTTGCAACCAAAAATCTTATCTCGGTTCTTCATTCGGAAGGACACGCACTTTCTCCTCTCCGTTATTTTCAACGGTGGGACATCCTCTAGCGGGCTCGCGCTGAACTGAAAGTTTTCTCTTTCGACAATCGACGGGAGCGGGTTGCTTTCCTTCCGCCCTGATGCAGTAGCGTTTGTTTACACTTCGACGATCGACAGTGTTTACCTTTGGACTTAGCTTGCGCACTGGCTCTTTTCAGTGATAGCGCTTCAGATTTCTAGAGAACCTTTTAGGTGTGATCCCTTCGAGTGAACTGTACCTCTGATTTATTGTGCCTGTGCAATTAATTTGGATTACCATTGGAGATTATCATGACCAAATCCCTGACTTCAGAAGAGGTACGTGCCTTTGACTTCTCTCAGTTTGAGTGCTATATTAAGAAAAAGTATCAATGTACTACCATAGAGGAACTAGATGTTTTTCAGTGTAAAATAGAGCAGGTTTCTTGTCAGTTAGAAAATCAGGAAAAAACCTTGGATCTTATGATGCAAATCCATAGAGTTGATAAATTTGCCCTTAAAATTATGCTCCGCAAAATCGAATTTCTTATCAAAGGTACCCCTGAACAACGTGCGAATGTTAGATCACCCTCACCCACATTTTCTGATAACTATATCAGCGAAAATGAAATGTCTCCTGCCAAAACTGATGAAATATTCAGACAAAGAAGAAAACACCCTATCCGTTCTCCAGATAAACAACATCACTCCAAGAAATCAAGAAATAACCTTGAATTTGAAATAAACACAAGCAACCGATTCTTGGCACTCTCTCAAGACCATTACAAAAACCAATCTAATCAAGATGATGAAATGAAGGATATCGATAACCAATAAGGTCTCTTCAGCCATACGGCTAAAACACGAAGTCAAATAAACTTAAGAAGTTTCCAAAATAGCCAACCTGGTCCCGCTACTGCTAACAACGCCAACAAAAGCAGATACGTTCCTCCTATCTATATAGATAATCCTAAGAACGCCCCCCAACTTCTTGAATTAATTAGTGAAATCAATGAGAAAACAATAACAGGAGGCATGATGAATAATGATAAACTAAAGATCTTCCCTCCTACGCCCGAAGCTCATAAAAACTATACAAAATAAAATCACTCAAGATGGTATGAAATCTCATACTTATGAACTTAATGATGAAAAACAAATTAAAGTTGTCATCAGAGGCCTCGCTAAAGACTTTGATACTACTGAAATTATATCTCATCAACAGAATCAGGGATTTGCTCCTATCTCATGTCATCCTATTCGTAACAGGCAATCTAATACAAACTTCAACCTCTTCCTTTTAACCCTACCTAAAATGCCAAAGTCCAAGGAAATTTACCAACTCGAATTTATTGGCCGTATGAGAGTTATTATTGAATCCTTGAGGAAGAAACAATCTCCTGGGCAATGTTACAACTGCCAGGAATTTTTTCACCATAGTCCGCTCTGTACCAGAAACCATAGGAGCATGAAGTGGGCAGGACCCCACAGATCCAGGGAATGCCCAAATCCTAAGGATACGCCTCCCAAATGAATCCACTGCAATGACCCACATACGGCGAACTTCACGGGGTGTTCAAAGAACCCTATTAACAGAAGAACTTTTCCAGAAGCTCCTGAAAATGCCTGGGCTGACCCAGCAATCATCGCCAAAATCAAAATGTCCCAACTCCTGCAGAAGAACCAAATCCAAGTTCTGTCATCCAATTCATCCCGAGATCCATTCAGCTTGCTTCAAATGCGATTCCCCCGACCCAAGAAGTTTTCTTCAAGCAGATGTCTCAAATGATGTCCAACATGATGAACTCGTTCTTCAGCTAAATGGCTACCCCTACTGTTAACATTCAATAATCAGAGGATTAATTGCCTTAACCTAATCAGCTGGAATGCTGCTGGCATCAAAAACAAAATTAATCAACTCAAATACACTTTTCTTGACTGGAAACCAGATATTTTGCCATTACAAGACACATATTTCAACCCAGGAGACAGACTCAAGTTAACAAACTACTCGTCCTACGGAACAGACAGACTCACCCATCGAGGAGGTGGAACAGCAATTCTCATCCGAAATTCAATAGATCATAATCCTACCCCTATCGCATCTACCACATTACAAAATACTACTATCGAGATTCACTTACCAGACAGCACTCCCATTATCATTTCAAGCATCTATAGACGGCCGCATGATTCCATCTCGACTCTGGAACTTAACAACATTTTCAACTCGAACAGTAAATGCATCACTGTTGGTGACTTCAACGCCAAAGATAGGGCTTGGAGCTCGGGCACTTGGAACTCTAATGTCACTATTATCCATGACTACATCTTCAATAGCAACCTCATCCTCTTAGCACCCTGTGAAGCAAAGCATTTTCCTAATCACTCTAATAACCCAAGCACCCTGGACTTTGGAATTCTCAAAAACCTCTCTTCTGGTGAAGCGAATTCTATCAACGAACTTAGAAGTGACCATAATCCCGACCCCTTTGAAATAGATATTAATGTCAATCTCCCAGCCATAAGCAAGATTATTAAAACTAACTGGATTAAATTCAAGCAAATTATGAGCACCTCTCTCCCTGGGAACCCCAACATCCAAAGCGTTAAATATATTGACGAAGCCATTGCGAAATTCAACAGTGCCATTCTCACAGAAATAAACCTGGCGTCTAGATCTAAACTCATTGATGGTAAATACAGAAAACTTCCGCTTAATATCGTTAAGAACATCACCCTCCGCAATCAAATTAGGAAGAGATGGCAACAAACCTAAGATCGAAGATATAGAAGAACAACAAATCGCCTCACAAATCAAATCTGAGGGGAATTCAGAGATTATGATCAAGAAAGCTGGAAGGAGTGGCTTATTAGTTTAAACCAAGAAGATAATTCAATCTACATTGCAGCCAGGAAGTACATACAAATCCCACACATACTGGACACTGATGGTATAAAATACACTCCCCTAGGAAAGGCGAACGCCTTCAAATACTCCTTGGAGAAATCATTCCAAACTAACCTTGAACCGTACGATGATCATCACATAGCTGAAGTCAATAGAGCAATACGAAGATACATCGACAATCCTAAACCTAATTCTAACATCAAGTCCATCTCGCAGCAAGAAATCTTATCCTTTCTTAAGAAAATCAATCCCAGGAAGGCTACTGGACCAGACGGCATACCTAACAAAGCAAGCATTACAACAAATTCCCACCAATACAATTACCTTTATCACTAAAATCTTTAAAAAATGTCTCCTCTGCAACTACCCACCATTTGGAAAACAGCGCATTTCCTGATGTTCCCTAAACCTGGGAAAAAACCATAAACTTCCAGGGAACTATCGTCCCATCAGCCTCCTCAGCAACATTGGCAAAATTTTCGAAAAAATTATCCTCTCAAGATTAAAAGAAGAATGTCATGATCTTAGCCAACCAAACGAACAGTACGGTTTTAGGGCAGGCCATGGCTGCATTCATCAATTGCTTAGAGTAACTAACTAGGGTTGTCATCCTTATAAACTACTTTAGAAAGAGGACATTCAGGGTAAAGCTCAATCACACGCTCTCCGATATTGGAAGTATAAAAACCGGAACTGCACAGGGAAGAATCCTTAGTCCCCTACTCTATACAATCTACACCTCTGATTTCCCCAAGACCAACCAAATCATGAATTGCTTCTTTGCGGATGATACTGCCATCTTAGCAAAAGGTAGCACCATAAATTATGTCATCTACACACTTCAGAAAGGCCTAAACAACATCGAAAAATGGTGCACGAATTGGTGTGTTGCCATCAACACAGACAAAACCCATGCAGTCATGTTCCGTAAAGGTACATCCAGGAAAGAACTAAAAACTCTCTCGTTCTTTGATGAAGATCTCACTTGGGACAAAGAGGTCAAGGACCTTGGGCAAACCCTAGACAATAAGCTCACCTTCAGAAGCCATCTTAAATGCAACACAGAGAAGTTCTGGGCCAAAGTTCACCTGCTCTTACCACTTATTGGAAGAAGATCTCCTCTTACACTAGGAAAAAAGTTGCTACTTTTCAAACAAGTTCTGAGACTTATCCTCACGTATGCAACGCAAATTTGGGGCTTCGCAGCATCTTCCCACCGTAAAAAAGCACAAATCCTCCAAAACAAAATCCTTAGAATCATAGTCAATGCTGCCTGGTACGTTAGAAACAGTGTCATCCACAACGATCTGAAGATTCAAACTATAGATGAATTTATTAAAGATGTCTCCAGGAACTTCTTCCAAAAATTTGTTAACCACACCAACCCTACTGTCCTGGATCAACTCAATTATACCCGTAATAAAGTAAAATATGCCTTTCCTTATGCCACTACAAAATGGTCCACCCCTCTTAAGCATCCATAGTTCGCTCATTCTACCTTGCCTCCACTTTTGGCCACATGGTTTGTTATTATGTTTTTACTCATAAAATACTTTTAAGAATATCAGGATAAAATAAATCTAACTAATTTAGTTTTGTTTAGATTTTACGTGGCAAAAATTCCAATTTAAATATAGGAAGTCAGGTGATATTTCCATCAAAAGATTTTGCTATTCTCCAACTAATGTTTGAAAGGCAATTAAAGACAATAAAAATGGAAAGCCTACAGTAAAGATTAGCGAAGTTTATGGAATGCCTCATTCCACCTTGCATCACATAATTACAGGGGAGGGCATCAGTTTCAAAATGGAAGGCCAGGCAAAAAGTGATATAATTCGTTTATATAATAGCATCCTATAATCAGTTATAAGGCAGAGATTTTTAATAAAACACAGGCAAATATCATAGATGACAAAAGCAGAATTTGGTTTAAGGAGTCGAAGAGCTCCTAGGTGAAGAAACAAGTGTTTTAGATAATCCCAAACAGGCGTATAATAAAGATACTGATGAAACTTCATTTTTGAAAAATTTCCTAAAGGCATGCTTTAAGTATTAGCATAAAAATTTACCCCTCCCCTTAAAAAAAAATTTTATGCAAGTATTATACAACATGTATATTACCAACCAAGTTAAATGTTTGTTTTCTGCCTCCTGACTCTTTAACTCAAACTTGCAGCTAAAATCAACTAATGTATATTTTATTTTGCGTTTCTACAAATTCATTAAAAAAATGGTTTTTAAAATATGAAAATAATGTAATAAATAAAATACATACTGCATAAAAATGCTTTATTTTTGCTTAATATTCATTGTTGCCTGTTATATAGTATGATATTAATGTGGCAAAACTGGTGCATAGAAGTGGCCAAAACAGGTGCAAGGTGGCCAAAACTGGTACAAATTGCGATAAATTATTTAAGTATTCAAAATATAAATTTTTCCAGAGAAAGATTTTATAATCAACAGAAAGGCAAGAAAATTTACTAAAGAATAGTGTAAGTATGACTTAAAAAGCTTTAGCAAATCACTCACTGTGAAAATTCAAATTCAAATTTTCTCTTAATGTGGCCAAAACTGGAGCATCTACCCTATAATATTGTAATAATAAAATAGTATAACATTAACTAGACTACAGAGATTCTTAATCAGCTCTTACATCTAATAGCAATTCATAACAGACCGTTTTTAAATTAGAAAGATTTGTGTAGGATATAACTAAGTATACTTAATGCACAACCCAAAATTACTTCAACTTTCAGCACAAAGAATTAATCTTAATTAATCTTAATTTCTACAATATAGTTATGAATGTATTATTAAGTACATAATTTGTAATATACTGCGGTATTTATATTAACATAGAAGCTCAAATATAATTTCACTTGACTGATAAAAGAATTATAGCTTGTAGAAATTATTATAAAAGTCAACAATAAATATTTTCACAGCAATAATCAAAGAGGGATTGATAGTTATTAAGATTGTTTTTATTCCCATGTCATATTATTAAGAAGCGATATAAATCTATAAAAGTACAGGAATGCATACATTTTTCCCATCTTGCATACTGCGTCAACAGTATTATTTCATTAGAATGAGAAGTTTTAGACAACGGATATTTCACGAAAAAAATAAACTTCATTATTTAATTTATAAAAGAGAAACTAAATATTACAAATTTTTGATTAACTTAAATCGACTTTGATTATAAGTTAGGAAACACGTATTAAACTTACTTGTTCTTAAGATCGACATCGAACACAACATAGCTAACATGGCGGCGACCTTGGTATTCCGTTTGAAACGGCGGATATCGATGTGGCTAGTTCTCTTGGATGGCGAGTGGGGGCGCTGATCAAATAGCGGAGTGAGACCTCTGATTCTTTTTCTCTGTACAGAAAGGTATATGAGTCTGTGATGCCATCTATGTGCTGTTAGGTTTAGAGAGGGGATTGAATTATATTTCTCAGTGTGAGAAATTGGCTATGGAAAGAAAGGAGTTCTTTCTATGAATTCGTATTTGCGGCTTTTATTTGAAAAGAAGTAGGCAAGCACGTAAAATTTCCGATGACTCTATCGATGTTGGGGTTTAGATACTGTATACATAAATACAAAACGAAACTGAAAACTGTTGACTTCGCGCAAACACAGAAGTTAAATATATCCCCCCCCCACACATTTAGATATATCTATGTCTACCCGACATATGCAGGTTAAGAATAAAGCTTTTAAATATAAACAGGACACACTTTTCTACCTGCTCAGAAAGAAAGTATAGAATATTTTGTACTCACCTGGGTATCCAAGCCATGTGCCGGTATGCTGCTGCAAAATGAGAACTTTAAAATAAAGCTCAAAAGACTCAGGAAATACGAGTCATCTCTTTATGAAAACTTATTTACTTTTTGACGCTTACACACATCAAACACTTATATCAATACTATAGAATTATTTACATTTTAAACTTTATGTTGGGACTTAAATAACGTAC
>BGPR01054534.1:0-10190 GCA_013235015.1 Araneus ventricosus
AGTTTGCTTGTTGTAAATCACCTGGCAAAAGAACATTAATTATGAAATGTAATGGAATAGTTATAAAAAATTTTAAATGAAGCTTGTTCTTTCATTAATTTTGCATTGAGAACTGAATATCAAGAAGGCTAATATTATACAGATGCGTGAAAATAAATAAGAATGCAACCTGGAAGAGAAATACAGAAATTAGTCTAAAAATAATTACAACGTACATATTTGTACTTGTACAATACTTCTACTTCATACTTTAATCAATAAACAATAAGATAATGAACATTAAAGGTAAAAAACACAAATAAAATTAAAATATGATACAAACAAAGAGCATGCTATCGCAATGCCAAGCAACCAAGTAAATAAATGAAAATACAAAAAAACACAAACAAAATTAAAATATGATAACAAACAATCTGGAGCATGCAAGCTGCAAGCAACAAGTATGAAAAATGAATGAGAAAATTAACTATCGACAAGAGTTTAGATAAGATTGAACAAGGAATGAGCAGTTTTGGACAGATGTAAGGAAGAAAAGTTCATCCAAGGGGTCTTTAAACTGCTCCTTTTTGTTCAATCTTAATTCTCTTAAGAATTTTTCATTATATTAGGTTTTTTCATACGTTCTGTGTAGAGCTTTACAAACATTTGAAAGATACTTGCACAAATAGGTTTCTCAATTTGTTGAGAGCACATTAGTCTAAGTTATTGATCAAAGTGGCACATACATCTCTGTCTTGTGTATCCTAACTATACAAATGTCCAAAATTGATTATAGATACTGCTAAAATGAATACTGTAATCAAATGCACATAAAAAATTACAAGCTGCCTTTACTCAAAAGTATCTTTCTAACCCATCAACAAATCTGATTGCAACAACATGGGGAACTGTGTTTACTGTCCATGAACTGAGATAGGTACAATTTTGAAAGAATTCTCTGTAAATTTGATTGAAATGTTCCAATTGTCAGTGGTTCAGCTTGCCAACGACAAGCTTTCCTAGAGATCCTTTCCTCTTCAAAAAACCGCCAGAGAAATATTCAGAAAAGACTGATTTATTCTGCAGGTGTCTTTTGCTTGTTAAGCAACTTCATATGCTGAAAACAACAGGGAGCATTCTTTAATTACAGAAAAGATATCTCTAAATATTTATTGCGCACCTGTGATTCTTTTTGAAAATTCATAGCATAGCAAGATAAGCACGGGATATCACTGACAAGCCAACAGGCTCATAAACTCATCCTCTTGTATTATGTATCAAACAGGAAAAACAAAGTTGATACTAGTTAGTTAGCGTGTGATGTTCTTGACTGCTAGCCAGATAAATATTGTTGATTTACATCTCTTTAAAAAAAACTCTACTCCTTCTGGACGATCTCAAATTCAAAATCTTCAAACAAGATTTTTTTTATTTTCTCTAGATGATCTGCTCACCCAATAAATAAATAAGGAAAATTTTGTGCTTCTGCTTACATGAAGAGGATTTGAAAGTGAAAAGGATATGCTTATTTTTCGGTCACAACTACATGGCAAAAGGCTTAAAGGAATAATGGATTTCATAAAGAGAGTTTGGCTTAGCTAGTTTACAACTGACCATATAAAAATCAAACCGAACCTACCCGACAAGTTTTGAGACCTTAGAAAATATTATCATAGGTAGTTTCGCCATATCAACATGTAGTAAGAGAATATGGCTGAGAAGTAATTGTTCCCATAGACAGTCACTTGATCAAGCATTTCTATCCAAGAAACTACAAGTACAGTCGATGATCTATTTCAAACTACAATCGCTTTATTGGTGAAATACTTTTAGTATGATGGTAGGGTCTGCGAAAAAGATGTCAAAATATCCAAATAAATCTGAACATGAAGACATATCTGGTTATATCAGTCTCACTGTCTGCTATGAAGGAAACTGGTGGCCTCAGCCTATGTTTTGCAGGAAAATGAACGATTATTCATAAAAAATAACTTTCATCAGTGTTATAAGTCACAAGACTGCCAAAACAAAACACATGAGCGATGTAATTATTTTAGACTCTTACTTGTAGTTCTTCCTCCAGGTTAGCATCATATTTATTTCTACACTAGTGTAACATTAGCCCTTTGTTATTCAGCTCAATATCAGGAAATTAATGAAAAAACAAGCTTCAGTTTTAAAATTTTAACTATTAACCACATGTCATCCCAAATTATATTTCAGGTGATCTCACAACAATACAACTATTCATGGAATTAATTGAAAATTTTAAAATATGTACTTTTTTGAAAAAATTTAAAATTAAAATTTAATTTAAATTGAAAAAGATTTTGATTTAACTTAGTATGTTGCACACCATTGGTAGAGCATGCAAAATGTTGTAATGACATGACACCTGTCCCAGCTCTCCAGCTCAATTAGGAGAGCTCCTAGAGCAGGGATGGCGAACCAATGGCACGCGTGTCATTGAGGGCACGCGACACAATATTTTGGGCACGCCACCGATCACAAAAATTCACTATGAAGCATATTACGAACGAACGCGAGTGATCCTACGCTACGGAGTGTTCGGGCCAATCCCACTATAGACGCCTATGGGGAGTGTTTTCGATGCCAATATTTGGCGATATTTCGCATTTTTGGCGAGAAATGCTTTGTAATTTTTTTTCTATTTCGACGACGACCGAGAGATGCAATATGTTATAAGGATGTAAACATTTCTACTTTGTAGTTTTTTTTGTGTGTGACTTAAAGTAGAATGAATTCCTTCTTGAGTGTCTTAAAGCTGAAAATAATTTGTTATTAGTTGTTAATTGTAAATAAAGATGGAAGGTTTTCAAAACACGATGAAGAAAAAACTCAGTTTCGGGCCAATCAAAGTAAAGACGGAAACCCTAGCAGGCACAATGATCAACTTGGCGTAGTTATTATCGGAAACACTCAAGTTTATTATGTACCCTGATGTGACTTCAATTGATAAACTGAACTTGTCCCAATTCGATTGGTTGGAAATTGAAGAATTTGAAATGCAGCTGATTGATTTCCAGTCTAGTTCAATGCGGATACAAAAATTTATTGAAACAAGGAAAGAGTTGGAATTAATTGAAACAGAAAGATTGACAAGCAATATAAGTAAAAATGCCAATAACAAAATTTTGGAAACATGGAATTCGTTACCAGACACATTTAACTGTTTGAAGAAGCTGGCTCGTGCTATTTTAACCATATTTTCATCTACGATCGATCATCTGCCTGCGAGTCATTATTTTCAGAGATGAATAACATTAAAGACTCGCTTAGAAGCCGTTTGACAGATGACTCCAGTTCAGCATGCATTCTGCTAAAAGTAACATCTTACAACCCTAATATAAGTTATTTGTCATCTAATCTGCAACAACAGAAGTCACACTAATGTTACTTTAATTTGATTTACGCGTATAACTGAGACATTACAAAATGTTTTTTTTTTTGTAGTAAATAAAGAGTTTTGAATTGATAGTATTTAGTATTATTATTTTCCCAATAATCACGAAGTCAACATTATTTGACGGCACGTCTATGACCTCATTAAACAGTTTTTTAGAAAAAATGGCACGTTGATACATAAAGGTTCGCCACCCCTGTCCTAGAGCAATTCAAAAAATTTTCGTTTGCTGTTTTTGGGCAAATTTTTGAAAATTTACATTGCTGTAATTCAAAAAGGAGTCCACATATCTTGATCAAATTTGGTATTTTTACAAGTCTATATCAATAGTACATCTCTGCCAAATTTCATGAAAATCCGAGATGGTGAGGTTTATAGAGTGTGTTGATTTGACATGGAATGACCCTAGTGTAACTTCACATCTTCCCAGTATTAATTGAATTCCTTTGCAAATACATCCATTAATGTATTCTTTATCCCATTGGGTCTCCTCTAGTTAGTTGTCAGCTTTGATATTTTTAGTTTTTTGTGGTTAAGCAAATCCTAAAGTAGTTGCTAAGGAACATATAAAAAAAGAAATAAGACTGGGAGGTTTGTTGTTAGATTGTCTTTGAAAGAATTCTAAGTCTGAAAATTCTCCAACTCCTATCTGTTATTCGAGGCCGCGGTGGCCTAGTGGCGAGGTCTCAACCTCGGGACCGGAGGGTCGCAGGTTCGAAACCCGATTCCACTGAAGATCTGCCGTGTATGGGGCCTATTGCACGTTAAATCATATGTAGTGGCCAAACGTCCTCCCGTTGGTGTGGTGTGGAAGTTTGGAGAGGGGGTGCCAGCTTGGGTGTCGCCCTCGTCATCTGACCGTGGTTCAAAATTACGAGGTCCGTCCCTAAATAGCGCTCGTGTTGCTTCAAAACGGGGCGTTAATCTAAACCTAACCTAACCTATGTGTTATTCATTAATTTCATGCATTCATTTTGCATTTCACTTTTAATGACATAAAGTGAATGGAAGAAGCAGTTTGACTTCAGTAGTGGAGTTTCTGGAGAGGGTGAACTGCAAGAAGATGCCAATGGAAACTGTTATAACTCAACTACACAAACACACAAGAAGTATTTTTCCATGTGTTCTCGTGACCATGACTGCTTCCACAGTAATTTGCCCTAAATCTTTTGTGTTCCATTTGGCTGTTATTATTCTGTTTGAGGACTCTTAAAAGTTAAGAATGGAGAGGAATAGAACAAAGTGTATATCTGTAATTTTTTCTTTTGAAGTCATTGCTGCTGCTACATAATATTTTTAAGACATTAAAAAAAAACTTTCTCAAAAATTTTGCTATTTCTCCATGCCACGTCTTAAAAAAATGTGTCAATTTACCATCTAAAGGATGCCAATAGTTAAATTACAGTGTCTTAAAGGAAGCATTAGTGGGAAGCAAAATGTGTTTGTAATGATTTCTTCTTTATCTGTGCAATTTCATCTTTTCTTTTTTACCCTGTTCAATTTTTTGAACAGTGCACTTCAAAAATTATTCTTGATTGCTGATGCTTTTCATGTACAGATTAAGAGTTAAAATATTTTGATAAAAGATGAATTTAAGATAAAAAATAAATTTATTTTCAATCTTATCTTGTAATGCAGATTGTGCCCATGTCATTATGCTAACAACATCACAGAAGAATATAATTTCCATTTAGTAAGAATGTTTACACTCAAAATAGTGTAGAAACAAAACATGATTGGGGGGGGGGGGCGGGCTTGTATGCAGACACATACATCCACACAAAATCAAACGGTGTTGCCTGATTTGTATTTGCACCCAAAGTGAATGTGCATGTGCTTAAGAGTGCATTAAAAGAAGACAAATTTTTGTAACAAAAGAATAAGCACATTCTTTTATAGTAGGAAAAAAAGAAAGCACTATAATTTTATAGTAGGGTCTTCTGTCTGTTGTTGAATAGTACATCTGTCCAAGAGAAATAAATTTTGATATTTTGGCACTGTTGTCTAGAGATATCCTATTGTGTTACGTACAATACTAACAGTATGCGCACGACGTTGCCCGTGGCATAATAACTTCAACAAAATAAAAAAAGCCCTAAGTTTTGAAAACGAAATTATTGCATATATATTATTGATTTCGCCCTCGATTTTTAGCGAAAGTACACGCAGGAACTTGAGTGAGATGAATAGCGTGTTCTTTTAACTAAAGATATCGGCATATATGCTCGACTATCAAAAAGTGTAAATCAAATGATTCTTGGATCAGTAAAATAAAGTAATTAAGATTAGCTGACATAATAAAATGATCAAGAGTATGACGTGGCTTTCGCTTCGTACCGCCAGCGAATCTGATAGTAGAAATGCATTCTAGGAACTGAGAGAGTGACCTTGGGTCGGTCAAAAGCTTCGTCGAGTCGGATATGCGAGAGAAAATGTTTTGAAGTGATCGATAAAAAAAATTCATAGAAAAAGATATTTTAACCGTCATTATTTTAAAACAGGGATAAATATTCCGGTTTATATCTAAAAAATGAAAATGTTATTAGGACATCAGATGCAAGAAAATAAGAATTGAAAGTTAAAAATTTAAAGGAAAAGTGACTATTATTTAAAAATTTCTCAAAATTCAGTTAATTATGTTGGAAATTCAAAAGAAACTTCATTAGTGCGAAAATTCTATCTGAAGTATAGAATTAGATAGTATTCTCTATTACTATCTAAGGTCATGACATATATTGTTTTTCAACGATCATTGGAAAAGATTCTAGAGCAATAAACGTCAAAAATGACCCAAATAAAAATAAAAAAAATTCTCTACATTAAATTTTAAAATTCTGGTTTTGAGGTGCATTGAGTCGCCATTACAACTACCTGTGTGACAAATTTAATGGCTGTAAGTGCGATAGATTCGTCTGGACATCGCGCACACGCATACAAACTTTGCCTTTTATAACCGTAGACATAGAACAGAAAAGTTTGAATGAGTAAAATGATTTTGAAACAGATAACATTGGCATATTAGTGATCTCTTTCAAATACCCAGTTTTCTCCCCCAAAAGCTGAGTTACTTGGATTTTACTGTAATATGTGCCTTTTTCAGATTTTTTTCTAAATAGTTTGTCGCAGTTGTTCTTGGGTTTGTAATTTTCAATTTTTTTTTCATTTTAGGTACAGACCTCCAGAAATTCTTTTAGGTTCAATCAAAGATTTAAACAAGAGAAACGCTACAATATTATCAAATCTTTATTTGTTAACAAATCATAAGAAATTAATCGCCAATCAAAAAACTTATACTATAAAATGAATAAAAGTTTTTTTGTAAAATTCCATTTATTATTACAAATAATAATAGACATAAGATACTATTATATAGATAATAACTCAAGTAAATAAATAACTTAATTTTCCCTAATTTTTAGATATTTTTATGAATTTCCCTGCTTCTTCCAGATCGCATAAAATTCTCATTCTTCCCTAATATCCCCGATTTCCTGGTTTTTTTTGCCCGCCACCCTGTACAAGTATAAATAAGTACCTAAAGAAGAAATACATCATGTTTCAATCATGCCCTGATATCTTATTTAAATTACTACAAACACATGGAGGCAAAGAAAGTAAAGTGCCCTCATCCTCATAAATAATATGTTTTAAAATTTGAATTTGATTTCTATGGATATGTGTTTACATTTTATTATTCAAACACTCCATATAAATATTAATTCACAAGTAATTTTAAAATCATTGATAAAAAAGAAGTTTCACAAAATTGCTTTTTATACATTACTTTAAATAAATTTAACAGTATTCCCATCTATTGAGGGAAAAAAAATCCTGACCATAAATTATATTTTAGATAAAACATGTTGTAAATGATAAATTTAGTCAAATTAATTGTTTGCATTTTTATTTTTGAAATAAAAAATGGATATGGTCAACAAATTCTAATGAAAACTAAAAATTCAAATTTTATCCACTGCCATTTAAGTTACTTCCCTACCTCTATGAAATTAATAATATACATTTCCTTGAAAACAGATTTCTTACTGGTAAGAGAAAATCGTATTCAAAAACAAAATTATGCTCAAATATATCAGTAAACTTCAAAATACATTATGAAGACTGCAGGACTGTTTTATTCTGAAGAGAAAATTATGTAGCTTTTACCATATTGTCAAATTGTTGTCTTTAACATACAAAGAGAGGAAACCCTAACCACTGTTTGCATTCCCTAACAAACACCCTTTCTCCTGGTGGTGAATTCCCAACACAAAACCAGGTCACAAACTGGTTTCTTCTGTACAAGGACTTGACATTTCGCTTATTTTTAAAGGACTTTTCAAGAACCCAAAAATCAAGTACTTTTACAGGCTCCTGAGTAAGGCAAATAAAATTCAAGGAGTTTTAAATAAGGACCGTGGGAACTCGGGCTATGAGCTTCCCCAAAGTAACCCATACACAGACACTCTCATTTGTTTCATCAAGAGATAACAGTAGGAAAATGTAAATAATTTTTCACCACCCAATCGCGAGCAGCTTGAAGAAGAGATCTTGCCCGGGTCATATCCAGCCTGCAAAGTTTCTATGGTAAGTCGATATTCTCTGCTCGGAGTTCTCCGGACACTCTCGGAGACCTGAGAGGAAGTTGACTTGAAGTCTTCGAATGTTGATGCCCGGGCCACGCAGCCTGAGGGGAGGCCCATCTGGCAGAAGATGAGATCCAGCTACCCTCTACGGTCGAGCCAGGGAACAGGGCTGCTGGTCACCATTTTCAAAGATACAACCGAATCTCCCTACAAAGACAGATCCATCCTTCATTTCAAATTCAATTATTGTAAACTTTTAGTGAAGAATACCTATAACAGGGGTGTCAAACCAGTAGCCCATAATGAGTATAACCTACCTAAACATAAAAAAAATTTTTTAGCTTAATAAATTTTTGAAATTCCTAATTATATATATTTAATGTTAATAATGAACACGAAATTAACCAATGACTGATTTCTTGTCATGTTACATGCACAGGTCATCAAGATCCAATGCGGTTCAGGATTTGAAGGCAAGAGTCATAAAG
This sequence comes from Araneus ventricosus, assembly GCA_013235015.1. Taxonomy (NCBI): domain Eukaryota; kingdom Metazoa; phylum Arthropoda; class Arachnida; order Araneae; family Araneidae; genus Araneus; species Araneus ventricosus. The sequence goes on from BGPR01054534.1 coordinate 8,475, forward strand.
TTGGGATGCCTGAATTTTTTGCAACATTTGTCAGCCAGATTTGAAACAGGCATAAGAATTATTTTCACGTATGGAAGAGGAGTACTATTTACAATTATGAAAAGAAATAAGTATGCTGTCGGATACCAACATTCACCTTGAATTATTTTTGAAATTAATCTCTGCAGGCTGCAAATATTCCTTGAAGGAGGAAAGATGGTAGCGAGAAAAATGTTTAATGTCAGGAAGAAAATATTAACTTATCATTGTTCCTTTTTATATTGTGATTTCGAAGATAAACCGCATTTCTATAAGAATTAAAGTTTTTTTTTACAGCCCATATAACCTTAGACCACATTTATTTGAGTTTCTGACACCGATCTACAATTATCCAACATTAATAAATTAACAAAAACAAGCTCTTTGCAAATGGAGCTCATCACGCAAGTATGCAAAATCTCCAATAATTTCTGTAAGATATCTAAAGTTTAACTCCCCCTATATATTCAAATTTACTGACATTAGCTTAAAGGAAGATATTTGATAAACACCAAAATGTTTCATATTCTCAAACAAATCAAGAAATAGAATAAAAAAGATTTTGGTGACTTACTTATTTAGTTTAATGTGTTTTTGGGTACACTGCGTTTAGTCATACAATGATGCACACAGTCCAAGAAATACTCAGATTTCTTTTTCAGTTTAGCATTTATTTAACCCTTTCTAAGGCCACAAGCTAAGTATACTTACACCAAATTCACCAATTTTATAAATGTACCTTTTCATAGTTGGCTAAGTTTTTAAGCAAATTTTTTGGTGAAACCAAAACAAAAGATGATTCAATTCTTATCTCATATCATGAGAAATTTCTTTTTAAAATTAATTTGCTAATAATAAATATATATAATGATACAAAATAAAAAAGGGTTAAGTATGGTTATTATTTTGTTCGAAGAGGAAACTTTTTCCTGACTCGTAATTGTTAATATATATATATATATATATATATATATATATATATATATGGCGTTATATATATATATATGCTATGACCTTAGATAGTAACTCATTATTTACTATATGGTTTCCTCATATAAAAAAATAACCAGTGCTGTAATATAAGATAAAGAATGAATATTCTTGGTTTATTGAGTCAATATCTCCTCAGATATTTTAACTCAAATATGCTCGGAATATCTTGAAGCAACTCCACTGAATCCATCTAGCACTTCCAGAAGTTTTCTAACAAAATGGCTACATGAGATGCAGCTGATTAACCTTACATCAAAGAAGCATTAAACCATTCATTATGACAATAGGATATTACAATGTTTATATATAAGAAAAGTGTGTCGTGGTGTGGGCAAATATATAAAAGATATGTAACAAACACATCAGTCATTTGGTTTTCTCAAATAATATGGATGCAGCCTGTCATTAAAGAACAAGAAAAATAATTTTTCTTAAATAATAAAAAATAACCTGTATAACCAGAAGAATTTTTAAATGCATACAGTACATATTTCTTCAAAAGATGTTTGACTATTAAATGTAACTTGAATGAATTAGCATAAAGTTTGACACAGTGAGCAATTACTGAGTTTATGACATTTTTTTAGTTGAAGAGAGAGAATAGAATTTACTAATACTTTTTTTTAATGAATAATTAATGAATACAACAGCAGAAATCCATTAAACAGAAATCTACTATAAATCTATGGATGTAGAATAATCTGT
>BGPR01054536.1:0-10188 GCA_013235015.1 Araneus ventricosus
TTTTTGAAAAATTAATGAAATCCTTACCAGAAACTATCAGTTGTCTACACAACCTTATGGAACTCAGACTCAAAGTTGACTTATCATCAATTTGTAATCTTGAATAGCGATTTTTACAAAATAACGTGCCTAAATATCTGAAATTGTCTTAGAATATCTCGCATTCACATTCCAGAAATCTTACTTAGTCAATATAAAGCAGGGAATATACACTATATGGCCAAAAGTATCCGGACACTTTCAGATTTTCACATTTTTTAGAATTTCTCCGGAAAGGATTAACTGACTGCCCTTAAATTTCGACCATGTGAAGAATAGACTGTAACTCACGTTTTACATCGAAGATTCGGTCCCGAGGGCAATTAAGGGACCGTCTACAAACGGATGAATATAAAAAAATGTTGGCCCATCCCGCTTCACAGAATACTGATAACAAGATGAAACTTTCAGAAATCGTTATGTTTAATGTACATAATATTTACAGGAATTTTCGTAAACTCAGCACAAATATTTGGGAAGATATAAAGGTTTTCTTAAAAAATCCCAAATTTCCCAGCTTGTGTTTTGCTTATAACATGCAGAGTTTTCTGTTATATTATACGAAACTTACAGAAAAAAAATGACAATATGTTAGAAAAGCATTTTGTAGAAATTCGGAAAAAAATGTTTGAATATTACAGGAAATATGAGCATTTTTAGTAAATAATGTTTTACTGCGCATGCGCGAAACATAGCGTAAGTTTTCTTTCACAACTTTAAAGCCAGATATATAGGGAAACTTATATATAAAAAATTCAGTTCAATATCATTAGTATTCAGGAAGATATCGGCATTACAACGAGCAGAATTTTAACTCCTATCGAAGAGAAGTTAAAAGATGAGGGGTTGTATACAAATTGATATTTTTAAACTTATATCTTTGAATAATTATATTAAATTGTATAGTGGTTAAAATGTGCTGAATACCCATGAACACTTATCAATTACGATCATAACTGAAATTCCAGCTAATTAGGCAATATAAATAACAAAAACTTTATTACTTTAATTATATTATTTACATGATTATTAACAAGTTACATATTGTTACAATTATACGGTCAAACGATACTTTTAAATATATTTCTTTTATGGCCAAAGAATTTTTTTATCTAATTAATTTCTTTTCTTAAAATATTTTAATAATTCTACAAATATATATTTTTTCATTCGTTACAAATATTACAAGTGTCCATGGGTATTTCGCAAATTTATAACCACTATACAATTCAATATAACTATTCAAAGGTATAAGTTTCAAAAATATCAATTTGTGTACAACCCCTCATCTTTTAGTTTCTCTTCGATAGGAGCCAAAATTCTGTTCCTTGTAATGCCGATACCTTTCTGAATACTAATGATATTGAACTGAATTTTTTTTATATAAGTTGCCCTATATATCTGGCTTTAAAGTTCTGAAAGAAAAATTACTCTATGTTTCGCGCATACGCAGTAAAACATTATTTACTAAAAATGCTCACATTTCCTATAATATTAAAAAAAAATTCCGAATTTTTACAAAATGCTTCTCTAATATATTGTCATTTTTTATGTAAGTTTCGTATAATATAATAGAAAACTCTGCATGTTATAAGCAAAAAACAGGCTGGAAAATTTGGGATTTTTTAAGAAAACCTTTATATCTTCCCAAATATTTCTGATGACTTTACGAAAATTCCTATAAGTATTAAGCACATTAAACATAACCATATTTGAAAGTTTCATCTTGTTATCAGTATTCTGTGAAGCGGGCTGAGCCAAAAACTTTTTGTCTTCATCAGTTTGTAGATGGTCACCTAATTGCCCTCAGGACCGAATCTTCAATGTAAAATGTGAGGTACAGTCTATTCTTCACAAGGTCGAAGTTTAAGGGCAGTCAGTTAATCCTCTCCGGAGAAATTCTGAAAAATGTGAAAATCTGAAAGTGTCCGGATACTTTTGTCCATATAGTGTATCTCTTTAACCTAGTTTCTTTATCTTTGTTTTCCAAAAGCTATCACGTGTTGTGATGTGAGGGCTCATGATGATTCATATTGCATACATGATCGTGTTTATCATGCTCCATTTGACGGCCAAACATAAGATAAATACATGCTTTTGTGCGTATAAACAAATATTACTTTGGTAAAATGGGAATCACAGTAGTTCAAACTTTTCAAGTAATCAGCTCCCACACTTGGAGCTTAGATCTTGTATAAAATATAGATTGTGGATTCATGCGTTTCTCCACGTTAAAACGCTACAGGTACTGAATGAATGGATAAAATTAGTTAATTTAAACAGCTTTTAAAACAGCACGAGGGCTACTTTGGTACAGGCCTCTCAATTCGGAATCCGGCTCATATGACGAAGACGACAGTCGAGTTGACCTCCGCTTGTCCAATCTTCAACGCCAAGCCAGCGGAAGGACATCTGATCAACGACAGATGGTTTATAATGTGCCATTGCAGATTCTTCGTAGGAATCGTGTTTGAACTTTAACACCAGGTCACACAGCTTCTCGCTTCAAATTAGTAACACAGTTTGAAACATGAACTAAATAATGAAATTCTGTTGAAGCAGGAGAAACCTCCCGGGATCGTAACCTTTTTTAAACACTTATTTAACTTGGTTTGTTTCATGTTTATAAAGATGGAAGTTTTTAAGCAATTTTTCACTCGCTTCCCGATGTCCTAGATTTATTGAAATTTTACACGCTGTTTTCTTGATGACAATACTTTATTTTAATATTTTCAGAACTTAGTTATCAATTAATCGATTAATATACTTAATAAATTTTGTTTCCGTTCTCCTGGCGCCGCCTGGAAACGAATTTGAGAAAAATTAATTTCAAGGTATTTATAACAACGAATGATAGATGAATGGCTCAAAATTTTAAAAAACCATTAAAATAAAAATATTTTTTATTTTTAATTTACCAATAAAAATGTGTTGCTAAAAACTGTTTTTATTAAATATATTAAATGAAATTACGATGTTTCAGAAAAAAATCAGAGTTAGAAACGTACTGTCCAGAACAGGAATTCTTTGAAATAAAGAGCAGTTGGATACATAAGGTGATCTCATTGATAAAATTAAACATCTGTGAATTTGCAACGAAGACTGACAACGGGAATTGGTAACATATACTCGAAAGCGCATTTATAAATTATTCATTTCGTTTCGGGAAATATGCTGAAGCGATTTGATTACGAATTTTGTGACAATACTGAATGTGCTTTTGGTTACAATGAAATTTATTGAAATACCGCGAATGTTTTCTTTTATGAGAATTTGATAATTCTCTTCAATGCTAACAAGTCGGCCGAGTAATACCATTTTAGAAGTTTTGGTTCATTTGAATTTTCTTAAAATGTATTAACACCGTATCCTTCCTTACTCATTTAGAATACCGCAAAAGAGTCGTCTTCAAGTAGTCCGGAGAACCGAGTTCTTATCAGCGATTCCAAATTATGTGGACTTGCTTATTGCAGTCAAATGTGACTGAGTATTCAACTGCGAAGGAAGTTGCCTCCTCTAAGAAATGAACTCGGCACTTCATCACTGAAACATCTGCTTCCCTTTCATCCATTTATTTCCGTTAAGAATCCAAATTTATCTCAGGACAGGAATTGTTTTGGCCAAAGGGAGTAAACTTCACGTAAATTCTTTAATCCAGAAATACAAGAACTGGAAAGAAACAAAAATTGTATTAATTGAACTGAAGATTAAAAATCGCATATTTTATATATACTTAGTTTTCCTTTAAAAATTAGTACTAATAGAAAATTATTCAAATTGCACAACATGGCGAAATCTGGTGAGAGGAACTAATGTGATTATGGGCAGTATCGGCTCATGAAATTTTCAGACCTGAAGCAAACTTGTGCTTCGGTGACCTTGTCTGTCGCATTGGCCAATAGTTATCCCCCCGCCAAAAAATACAAATAAAGTAAGTTACATGTAATACAATTAAAGAACCGCTTATTATTTTAAATAAACATAATTTTTTATCTTTATTAATATCGAAAGTTATAAAAAACAAAAGTTTTATTAAAAATATTATCGCAAAAATTAATTCAATAAAATTAAATCGTATAACAAAGAACAACAAACACGCTAGTAATGAGGGAAAATGGCAACTCAAGTTAAAATATATGAAAAGTTCTTATTAAATATCAAGAAAACTTACTATGAAATGTTTTATAAAAATCTATTGTCAAATATAATATAAATAAAATAATAATGAAGAAAACTAACGCAACATAAAACAAATTTTAAGATAATTTTTTTCATAAAGTTACCCGTGTGTCTTTTGATGAAGAAAACTCTTCAATGATACCACTAATGGATAGAATTCAGAACTTTTTGCTCAGTTGACGTTATTTAAAACCCACCTAATTGTTCATGAGACGTAGTGGATCTCAACTAATTCCTAATTTACATTTGGTAAACCTTTTTTTCTCCACTTAACAAAATTTTCAAACTTACACCTAAATTCCCAAAAATTTCCCTCACGATTACTTTTTTAAATACGATGAAATGTTTCTTCTGCACAGCCTGAATCAAGCAGAAGTGATTTCTCTTAAATAGTTTGATATGGGAATCGGCGTTCTAATTTGTCACCCTTCCGACTAAACCCACCCACCGGCCCGCCTTATATTTTTTTCTTTAAAGCTGGACATTCACGGAGAGAATGCTACAAACCAAATGGCATGGCAGCACTCCACACCGTTCCAATTTTCAGTCCATCCAATTAGATGGGTCATTCTTGGAGGCTCCATGCAAATGACACTACCGGCCAATTCGGTCCCTTAGAGCTACTGCGCTACTCTTCCTCCCTCTTTCAAAACGGGACACCGCCCCGCTTTCGCGAGACAGCCTAACTCCCCCGTCCCTCACGGGTCTACATTTTGTGGTTTTCGCTTTTGTGAGAGAACCTCGCTCCCCTCGCCCCACGGCTGTATTTCTGTTTTATGACACAACGCGCGAAATGCAAAACGAATTAAGATGAAAAATCCAAACGTTCCCCGGAATACGCCGATTCTTATCAGATGTTTGCAATAACAACGGGTTTTGGAACGAAGCACTCCAAATGGCTTGGAACGGTGCCTCAGTGAATGCCCAGCTTTAGAGTTTTGTTTCACTTAAGCGACCTTCAATGTATTTATTGTTCGTTTTAAGAAAAAAATTTTAAAGGATTCAGCGTTTCTTCGAAGCTGCCATATCCTGTCTTACCGCCTACAGCTGACCCTGATTATGGGTAAAAAAAATTGAAATCAAATATGGGTCATTCTCACGAAAAGGTGCTTTTTACAGTCCCAGGGTAATAAAAATTAGAAAGTGCAACAAATGTCCTAATATTTTTCTTCATATGTATAATTTAAGTTTTAAGAAAGCTATTCAATACGTTTCTACTAAAATAGTTTTACTATTTAACTCTCATTTTTCAATGAATATAAGACAAAAGTCCCCTCCGTGGACGTCCCTACATAAACGCAAGATAATTTTTACTGATACTCAAACAATTAAAACGTTTTTTTTACTTTTTTTCTTCAGTATTAATTAATTAAAAGTTTCTAGTTAAGGTCTAATGTAATATTTTTAAAATTTATAATTTTTACTTAGGAATTAAATTTTAAACTTTCCCCTGGAAAATTAAGTTTCCCTCCATGGACAAAGAAAATAACTTGAAAAAATATCGTAAATGGCAGCTCATGTCAAATCATCATTCAAGAGTTTATAAGAGAGGCATAAAATTTGTTCTTTAAGGAAAAATCTTCGTTCTATTACGAATTTATTGAATATTTTCCAATTTATTTGTTCCATTTAGAGCTTGGTAAAGTTCTCAGCGTCCACTCCGTGGACATCATAAATTAGTTAAGAAAAATCTAATTTATAATTAAAATACAAAATTTTGATATGTTTAGTATCGCATTTAATAAAGATAAATGTACCACTTTAGACACGTAAAAACCAAATCACTTAAAAATTCAAAACTTAGTTTTTGTTCCTCCGTGGAATTCCCCTCCTTAGACAAGGCAGCTCCACAGAGAGGATGGCATTATCGATGAGAGACAAAATCTCAAAAATCATGATACAGTTAGATAAATTAAAATAATATCAATTGAAAATTCTTTGGTAGATATTTTTTATGAAATTTAGTGATTTTATTTTGTATTTTTAAAGAAAATTAAAATTGAAATTATATCCTCGAAAAGAATTAAGGCAAACAATTCATATAGAATATTTATAATATTAAAACTTCAATAATGTATAAAAACATTTTAATAGCTAAATTTATTTTTAGAAAAAATGGGAATATCAAAAAATAAAAAGACAAAGCAGTCAGATGCTCAAATTCAGAAGAAAAGAGAGTAGAAAAACTAATACGAGACTTACTAGATTGTTTATTAAGAAATAAATATATGATATTCCTTAATCTAGTATATAATTGATTACTTTCCTGCAAAATGTTGACTTTCATTTATTTGAAATTGTTTGTAAGTATTATTTAACTAATGCACAGTCAGTGCCATTATTTAAAAAGTGCTATTTATTTTAAAATGCTAAGTTTTCTTGAGCTGGTTTTTAATAACTAATTTTATTGCTAAAATATAAGATATAAACCTGTACCAAATCTGCCCAATAATTAGTCAATTGTGCTTTCGTTTAAAATGTAAAAGTTCCGTTGACTATCATGTCTCCTTCGTAGACAGGTCAAAAATTTTAAAACTAAAAATAACAATGACAAATAAAATAGAAAACCTGACCACTAATTTAATATTATTTTTTAAGCTTAAATGGAAACATCCATGCAATATGAGATTTTTTACATACTTTTGTAAAATAAATTTCTTTTTAGCTATTTGTACCTTTTTCATGAGAACGACCCACATAGAAATGAAAATTAGAATTCTTTTTCAGGAACAATTAACCATCTGACTGTGTAATTTTTTTAATCACTATTTAGATGCAACATTTTCAAACGTGTTTAAATACCATTGAGCCAAGCGAGTCATTTATATGCAAAACTTTATTAGTATAATATGATTCAATGCTTTAAAAGTATTATGTAAACACATTAGCCTATGAAAATCGCTTCCAACAGGTGGCGGCGATTGGGTTAAAAAAGAAGGGGGGATTAATAGACATCTAAAAGTACCCGGAGTTTAGGGGACAACAAAATTTTAAAATTTAGCTTCAAAATTAGTTAACTTTCCCCGACACTATTGCTTTTTAATAATTCTTAGTTTTAGGCAGCTAAAATGAAATACAGATTTCATTTTTCTAGCAAAAAGTAAAGGGGGCGACTACCCCACCCTTGACTCGACGCCACTGCTTCCAACCCGCTGAAATCGCGGGATATGCAGTCAGTATGTCGCCATTTCAATGCGAAAGAAGTTGAAACCTTTCCAGCATTGCAACATCAAAAAGTTTTTCGGTTCTCGCAATTGTCTCTCGATACTTTCTACTCCATCCGGTTCCGATGCTAAGTGGAACGTCTGTCCAAGCAGCAACGCACTTTTAGTCTTTAATAAATAAAAACTAGGGGGCTCTGCCCCCTGCTCGCTAAAGCTCGCCAACCCCCAGATTTTCTACGCAAACCCTGCTCGCTTCGCTCGCTACAGTGAAGACAGTACATGTTCTAGCACAATTATTGTAAAATCTTTATATATATATGAATCAGCTTTATTTTGATTCTGGTCCTTTAACTTAAATCAGCTCAGAATAAATTTTTTTATCCTCAAAAAAGATATTTTTCTTCAAAGAAAATTATGAAAGTTCATAAATAAACAAATACATAAGAGTTGGATAATTAAAACAAATATAATTATTCTAAAAATTAATTCTAAAAACAAATTATATTTAATATTATTAATAAAGAGATTGTGGTGTGACATCTTAACACTATGAACATAAAAAAAGACAATATTATTAATAAATAAAAATCTTAAGCTGATTTCCTTTCAATACTTTCACCTTAATTAATTGATTGATTGATTGATTGAGATGTGATGAGATGGGATTTTTAGCAACAAAGGCCATTATCCCCTAATGCCAAAAAGGATCCCACACAGCACGAAACTTCCTGGGGACGTACGAATTGCCTCCATCACCTCCTTAAACCCTCCCGGGAGAAAGGGGAGCTTTCATGCTCGTTGCTACGATGCGCGGGGCTGGAGACCCTGACAACGTGCTTAGTGGTATTTCTGATAGATGTGCTTCGCGGGAGGCTTTAAAGACAAGCTTCCGTAGGCGATACATCTATGGATATTTTAAAGACGACCTTCCCTAAAAGATGCGTTACTGGATGTTTTTCAGATGAGCTTACTTAGAAGATGTGTTAATGTGTATATTGAAGCAATAATAACGTGTAAAAGTAATAACATGTAAAATACATTTGAATCATTAATTGCAGAATGGGAACAAATGACAAATACTAATTTTACAAAAGACATAAAAAGTCATTTATTATCGTTCTTGGTGAAGCAAAGTCTAATTTTTTTCTAAAATATGAAGTTGTCTTGTAATACACATTATATATACATTTTCCGCTGATGTGAGAAAATATTTCACTAAACAAAACACTAAACTGCAATTTTTAAAAAACACTTCATTCAATGAGCTTGAGTTGAGAAACATATTTTAAGAAGTGTATAAGATCAACCTGCGAGTAAGTGGAAATTTACTTTGGAGTTGATTTATTTATTGTACTTAAGTTGGATAATCATAGTTTTTACATTATCTTAGTATTGCGACAACAATAAAGTTAATCCCTGAAGTTTGATTTTCATGACAAAAATTTAAACATTGTAGCAAATCATAAAAAACAATTTTTAAAACTTTGTTAAAGAATGGAAAAATGGGAACAGATAATTTGATACAATTGAAAGACATATATTATTTTTTTTTTTATTTTGAGATTGTGTAAAAGTAATTTCTAAGCGATTATGTTTTTGAAAGATATTACGGGAAAAACCCAACATTTGGACTTTAATAAACTAATTGAGATTTTTCTCTTGTTCCTAACGAGTCAAATTTCATCAATGTTGGACGAAATATTAATGAATAAATAAAATTGTTTGAAGAACACATGCTCACAGACAGAAAATCTGCTTTATATTTCTACTAATAATAATGTTCGTGTTAGCGCTCTACAGGGTAGACTGATGGACTTAGATTTACGAAATTTGGCACAAGCATACTTTGTTGGTTGTTAATGTGCAGCTTGGGGGCTATGTAATTGAAGGTTTTATTTGAATTTCAATTACATAAAAGTTAAGCAAACTTTCGGCATTTTCCCATAATAACTTGCGAAATATTTGCAAAATAAAATTAATTTTTACACCACCAAAAAATGCAAAATTACCTTTACGATCATATGAATTAAATTGTTGTACAGTTTATTCATTTAAATTTAATAATTTTTTAAAAATATTTTTATATATAACTAGACGCCTTCGGCGACCAGCTTGTTCGCCGGAAATATGGTTTTAACTGAATCTTTTATAATTTTACATTCATGGCTGCTTTTACAATGTAATTTTAAACTTCCTATTCTGGAAATGAATGGCCTTATACCTGTTCTGTTCATTACCTACATAAATGACCTCAATGGAGTCTAATAACTGACCATGTCATGCAACATCTAATTGCACAATGCTGGCGCCATCTTCACTTTCTTATTTCTCTTGCAAAAAAAAAATCGATTTTAACTTTAAAATGGTGCAGCGCATTTATGTGGCCAGTTTATTTTAACTGAATTTAAACGTGCTTAAAAAAATGAGCACATAGCAACCATAACCATTCAGCTTTTTGAATATGTTTCCTAATATACATAATATCTTAAAGAGCTTGATTTACAGATTCCATTAAGGTTTTGATGAAATAAAATATGGAAGCAAAATGTATTAAGATATTACTTCGTATTTCAACACTAAAAGACAAACACGCAATTAAATACTTGCTTAAACAATGAAAACGGTTTCAAATGCGCTGCAACAATGAAACGTGTTGTTATAAATTATGCCAAAAAATATTTTTAAAAGGCTATTCAAATTAGAGAAAAAATTGTCCGGCAACTTAATTGATATCACTGAGAAGTTAATTTTTTGCACTTTCAGATGGTGTAAAAATGATTTTTCTGCGGTAGAACTTTCGGCAGTT
>BGPR01054537.1:0-10188 GCA_013235015.1 Araneus ventricosus
CCAATTAGTTTGGTTTTGAAATAAATGAACTTACGTACAGAACTTCGAACTGAGAGAAGTTTGCTAAAAATTGATAGCAGAGTAACTCAAACATAAAACTTTCCGTAAAGCTTTAGAAAATGTGCATCAAAAGGTTTTGGAATTACTCGCAAAGGAAAAAGGAAATATCCTTCTAATCACGATCCAATCCTCCACATTCAAAAAGAAAATATTGTTTAACGACGTAGTTTAAATTTCTTGTACTTCTCACTAATTTTTATTCCATATTTTCGGAAGTACGCACACACATAAATTCTTATGAAGACTCAGTTTCATTCTAAAATAAATAGAACTGTTTTCACAGCAAAAGAATAATTAATATGACTATTGCCATTCGGAAAAAGAGAAATACAAAACAAACGATAAACTAGCATATTTAGACAAACAATACATTCATGTATTCAAACAAACGATAATTCCACATAAAACAAACGTTTTTCCGCATGCACTCTCTTCGCTTTCTATCACATATTAGTGGGGTTAAACAAACAATAAATTCATACACTATATGCCCAAAAGTATCCGGACACTTGCAGATTTTCACATTTTTTAGAATTTCTCCGGAATGGTTTAACCGACTACCATTAAACTTCGTACATGTAAAGAATAAATAATAACTCACATTTTACATTGAAGATTCGGTCCTGAGGGCAATTAGGGGACCGTCTACAAACTGATGAAGACAAAAAGGTCTTTGGCCCACCCCGCTTCACAGAATACAGATAACAAGATGAAACGTTCAGAAATGGTAATGTTTAATGTGCATAATATTTACAGGAATTGTTGTAAACTCAGCTCAAGTATTTGGGAAGATATAAAGGTTTTCTTAAAAAATCTCAAATTTTTCCACCTGTTTTTTGCTTATAACACGCAGAGTTTTCTGTTATATTATACGAAACTTACAGAAAAGATGACAATATGTTAGAGAAGCATTTGCGTAAAACTTTGGAAAAGAATTGTTGAATATTACAGGAATTATGAGCATTTTTAGTAAATAATGTTTTACTGCGCATGCGCGAAACATAGCGAAATTTTTCTTTCACAACTTTAAAGCCAGATATATAAGACAACTTATATAACAATATTCAGTTCAATATCAGTAGTATTCAAAAAGATATCGGCATTAAAACGAGCAGAATTTTAGCTCCTGTCGAAGAGAAGCTAAAAGATGAGGGGTTGTACACAAATTAATATTTTTTAAACTTATATCTTTAAATAGTTATGTTGAATTGTATAGTGGTGAGAATTTGTTGAATACCCATGAACACATCTAATATTCGTAACGAATAAAAAATATATATATGTAGAATTATTAAAATATTTTAAGAAAAGAAATTAATTAGATAAAAAATCGTTTCGCCATAAAATAAATATATTTAAAAATGTCGTTTGGCCGTAAAATTGTAATATGTAATTTGTTAATAATCCTGTAAATAATATAATTAAAGTAATAAAATTTTTGTTATTTATAGTGCCTAATTAGCTGGAATTTAAGTTATGCACGCAATTGATAAGTCATCATGGGTATTTAGCAAATTCTAACCACTATACAATTCAATATAACTATTTAAAGATATAAGTTTAAAAAATATTAATTTGTGTACAACCCCTCATCTTTTAGCTTCTCTTCGACAGGAGCTAAAATTCTGCTCGTTGTAATGCCGATATCTTTCTGAATACTACTGATATTGAACTGAATATTGTTATATAAGTTGCACTATATATCTGGCTTTAAAGTTGTGAAAGAAAAATTATGCTATGTTTCGCGCATGCGCAATAAAACATTATTTACTAACAATGCTCATAATTCCTGTAATATTCAACAATTCTTTTCCACAGTTTTACACAAATGCTTCTCTAACATATTGTCATCTTTTCTGTAAGTTTCGTATAATATAACAGAAATCTCTGCATGTTATAAGCAAAAAACAGGTGGAAAAATTTGAGATTTTTTAAGAAAACCTTCATATCTTCCCAAATATTTGAGCTGAGTTTACAACAATTCCTGTAAATATTATGCACATTAAACAGTACCATTTCTGAAAGTTTCATCTTGTTATCTGTATTCTGTGAAGCAGGGTGGGCCAAACACCTTTTTGTCTTCATCAGTTTGTAGACGGTCCCCTAATTGCCCTCAGGACCGAATCTTCAATGTAAAATTTGAGTTATTGTCTATTCTTTACATGTCCGAAGTTTAATGGTTGTCGGTTAAACCATTCCGGAGAAATTCTAAAAAATGTGAAAATCTGCAAGTGTCCGGATACTTTTGGGCATATAGTGTAGATTAAAATAAGCAATAATTTCATTTAAAAACTAAACGACATTTCGAGACTTTCTCTTTTCCGGTTCTTTTCATTTAATTCAAAAAGGGACGTAGTATTTGTTAAAACTCTTTTCAATATAGAGGACATCACCGAAAAAGTAGCAAAAATATTCATTTCTGTAATTGTGTTTTGAAAATCCTTGTTTCTTTACTATGGTGACATGTTGTAGACAATAAAAACAGTCTATTAAAGAAAATGGACGAATATTAAAAAAAAACACTCTTTTCTAGACAAGAGCAAGAACCTAATGCATTTGCATGCCATCAAAAAGTAATAAGATGTCAGAAGAACTTATATTTATATTTAGAACTAGACTTAATAGACTTTTAAACTGTTTCCTAAAAACACTTGATGGGTTTTGAATGGGGATTACTCAAAGAAAATAGATTGAATAATGCCATGTATACTCTTATAGTGAGGGTGTAAAACTATTTTAGGCTGGTATTTTAGTTCAGAAATAGTATTTGATTTTAAATCACAAATTCATAAGATACTGAAAAGTTAAGAGCTGATTGTTATATTTAACTTATAAAGATAATTCAAATAGAAAATCTCTTTATCTAGCAATAGTAAATTCTATGAATTAAAAATTATTTATTTCAGATCATAATCTACTACTACGTTGTTCACAGATTAGCAAATACTGCATGGAATTGTGTATTATATGAAAGAAAATCCTCTAAAAATCTGCTAAAGCACCTGCAAAATAATTATTACAGCAACACACATATTCATTTTGATTAAACAGACGAAATGCGATAAAGAGAAAGGGAGATTCGAAGAATAAATCATTTAGGATTTTTCTACATACTGTCATTTAAAAATGAAGTCGATTCTCGTAACTTCAGAGTCAGATGAAGAACATAACTTCGTATACCATCTAACTTCTAACTGTACGTAATCTTAGATTTTTTCCTCTGGCAAAATGCGCAGTGGATTTGAAAATTAAAGTGTCAAAGATTGTTCGACACATATAGCTCGAGTCTGATTTGACTACATTATTTGTACTTATAAGCACTTGCAGTTGGAGTGTTTTACACAATTTCAGTAAACTTAACTTGTTTCATATTTGTAAAGAAGAAATTTTGTGATCGGTTTTTCACTCACTTCCTGATGTGCCAGAATTTTGAAATTTTCTGTACTTGTGTGTTATGGATGACAATACACTATTTGAATATTTTCAGATTTTTATTACCATTTAATCGAATAATTGAATTAAATTTTTATTACGTAAGAGTGGCGCCATCTGATAGTGAATTTGAGAAAAAATGTTAAAATTCCAAGAATATTTATAAAAATGAAAACTTAAAAATTAGAAAATAATTTAAATAGCAAAATTTCTACTTTTTAGAACACTAATAAAGGTATGTTTTTCAAAATTATTTTTATTTTTTATCCGAAATTTGATTTCACGCAGCTTGGACATAGTGGGTTTAACTCTATTTTATAAAATCCACTTAACAACGACATTTTATTAGGATCAATGGTACTTAAGATTTTTCTAAATACCGTAGACTCAGCTTAATGTGGTCACTTCTGGACTTAAGAACTTTGATAACATTAACCGATTGATAACAATAACCGAATTAGATAAAATCAACTGTATTTTTATCGCATCAAGAGAAAAGAAACAAAATGGAAAAGAAAACAGTTACCTCAGTGCTATCTATAATTTATTTCAAAAATAACAATTAAAAAAATTCATTAATTGTTGCTTGACGACAATTATTCCTTAGCAGTTCATTTATATTGTTCAAAGTCGTATTGTTTTTTTTTTAAATTTGTTGAACGATGCTCCTAGCAGAACTTCGAAATATTAAGGGCTTGCCTCATTTTGGAGTTCGTTGGAGGGTTTTCTTCAACACAATCGTCCCCGTTGGAATCACTAACTTTTATTGCTTGGCAAAGTTTAAAGTCTGTTAGTGTGGCAGCTACTGGAATGTTCTGGTCAATGGACATCCATCCTTCATACTCTCCCTTTTGCATACCTTCAGGAGGTTCAATGACAGTTACAGTCGGTCACGTCCCTGCCTGCTAAATGGACGACATTCAAAGAGAGGTCATGAAAAATAAACCCCGAAATTCTTGGGATGTTTGGAGAAAAGTGTTCCCTAGATGTTTCCTTACAAGTCGAGCGATAAATTCTACGAACGTCAATCGCTAACGCTGGTTGAAAATGAGGCATCGGTCAATTCTCTACTTCAAAACTGATAACATTAAACGATACAGTGATCACACTAAACGATTAATTTTGTGTACTTTTGAATACGTTGGTTCCGGGCCAGAGGTTTTTGATAACATAAAGCGAATAATAAAATTAACCGAGATTACATTAAACGGAGTCTACTGAAATTACAATTAATTCTGGTTTTATTTTGTCCAATTTTCGGATTGCAGTCGGTTTTGGAATTTTGCTTTAAAATGCAAACAGATGAATTATATCATACTTTAAGTATTCATTCATTGAATTAGCCTTTATATAGAGAATATTCTATGCTGAAGTCTATAAGAGATGGAATAATTGTTATTACCTCTTGTAATGCAAGTGGAGGCCCTCCTTTCTCGTAAATAAATTGCACCAATGTCGGTGGGAACAAATTTCTAGAAGAACAAAAATGGTTACAATTACATGATGAGCCAAAATGAATGACTTGATTTCAAAGCTTTACTAGGCAATAGGTAGTTGCTGTATTTATTTGGAAGATATATACTTCCAGAAGTAATATATTCAAGTTATGAATGTAAGCATGACAGATGGTGCAATTTTTACTGCTATAATGTGAAAAAGAAAGACTACTGTCATGCGAAAACGTTTTTCAAATTTTCACTTCACAATACAAATTTATTAAAAGCATTGGAATGTGAAAATTCGATGAAAGTCTTTAAACTTACAATATACTGTGCACTGTATTCTTTTAGATGTGAAAGTTTTTCAACACACTGCTGAATATATTAAGTAACTAATTCATAAAAATAAAATGTAATCTAATAATAATTTAAGCAAAATATTTTACTATATTCAAAAAAAACTTCAATACAATTCAGATAAGCTCTCTGACTGAAATAGGTCATTATGACCACCGAAGTACATGTTAAGCATTCTAGTATTCAGAAGATGTTCTGATTCGAAGGTGAAATTAACTCTAACAATATCGACGATAACGAATAACGCTATTATAAAAAGAAAACGATAATAAAAAATAGACAATGGACTAATTAAAATAAGCAAAAATTTGATTTTGTAATGAAAGAAATAGAATTATATTGTCAAATATATATAAAGCAATAATAATAAAAACAAGCATTCTTATTTCTTAGGGCAAAATAATTGTTCTTCATGTTAGAAGCAGCCATACATGATGCGAACGGAATTCAAAATTTGAAGAAATATCAATTGTTTACACTGGGGAACAAAAAAAAACTTTTTTCATTTGCCAAGAAAATTTTAACGGTTTCAGGGAATCTTGAGGCTGCTGATTCCAAAACTAATTTTACTTTTGCTGAATTGAGATAATGCTAAGTTTTTGAGATAATGCATATTATTTTAACAGAAGACAAAATGCTCTTACGCTGTTCTAAAATAAGTAGTAAAATATGTTATTATATCCTTCAGGAAATTTCTTTAGCTATAATTTACCATAATCATTTTGTGAAAATAGTTTCAAAATAAGGTCAGGAAAATTTTTTTTGTTGTCCAAAGGTTGCCTAGATAGGACCACAAATGGTTACCTAAATTGGAAAATTTAAATCAATGGGGTAATCGTAAACTACAGGAATAGCTCAGAAAACAGCTTATCATCGCTCGTAATCCTCGAAAAATGGGAATTGGAACAAATAAAAACAACTAAAGCCATCAAATGTTGGATCAAAAGTATAAAAACTTAGGATACATATCATTTAGGAGGAGAAAAAGGGAGAAGAGCTGATATAGTGCATAAAATGTCATACT
This sequence comes from Araneus ventricosus, assembly GCA_013235015.1. Lineage (NCBI taxonomy): Eukaryota > Metazoa > Arthropoda > Arachnida > Araneae > Araneidae > Araneus > Araneus ventricosus. Next base: position 6,313 of record BGPR01054537.1, read on the forward strand.
TGGGTTAATACATTGTGTACTGGTATGAATTTGGGAATCAAAAAAAATTATCTTTAATTGTGGCGATCCAATTTAAGCAACCAGTTTCATTTATTGAACCGACGACGCATTTTTCAAGCTGTTTTTTTTTCTTTGTTTAAAAGTGTATTTTATGAAAAATTAATTATATCGTTCTAAATAAACTACATTCTAAATAAACTACAAAAGGATTCTACTACTTGTTTTTCATTAAAATTACTTCCCCATAGTTGTACATTAAAAATTATCCAGGTGGTCCAAATTCGGCGACTGACAGTTGCGTTCGTTAAGCTGACAGTTGCTAAGCGTATTCAGATGAGCCCTTCATCTTTCCTGATCATATAATGGTGAAGTAGTTAACGTTTTCTAAGTTCTTGGTGTTCAATTAAATTTTATATTGATAAAAATTCGCAGTTCAGAGTATTAAGTATATGAAGATATTTCTTCAGTTCCAGTGAAAGTTAGGTTCCTCTTTGCAATAAATTTTATTTTCATTCCACAAGATGTCATAAATTAAATCTTAGAAGTACGAAGAAGAAGCCAATCCTTTACTCCTCCTCTTTTTTTTTATTTAAACCGAAAAGTATTTCAATTTTTTATTTTTATTTTGAAGATACTACTTACTGATTTAGTTCTAGATCCAAGTACAGCTTATATTCATAGGTTTCGATGAATAAAGATGTTTGAGGTAGATGAGTAACCTTAAATTCAAAAAAGAAAAATATATACCAAAAAGTTACATACATATATATATAAACTACAAATAATGTTTTTGAGAAAAGTAAAAAATCAGCAGTTATGTTAACTGAGTTATAAATTTATCACTATCTATATCAAGTAAAATCTCAAATTGCCGGTATGGGCAAAGATGCGTGGTGTATTATTGTGCCAAGTTAAATAGTCCAAAATATGGTCCCAATATAATTAAAACTAATTGATATATTTGATCGGAATTTAATTTTCAAGTATCATTAATCGATATTATGTGGAAGAGAACTCTATATTTAGATAGGAAATTGTATAATTTCAAGGAGCTCTTGCTATAGCACTAATACGTGTAGGAATACCTTTTGTTTATCGACAATATGTTTTTCTGTATCTTTACCCATACTGTTAACTTGAGTTCGTCACAGACAATAATCTGACCTTTTTGATTAAAAGTCTTATATAAAAACTAGGAAAACCTTTAACTGTAAAATTACGGACCAAGCGAAGCGAGGTCTAAGTTTTAACTCAACCATTTAGCATTTTGTCTGTCTGTAAATTTGTTTGTTACGCGATTACGACCAAACGCGTTGTTCGATTTCCTTCAAATTTGGAAGAAATGTTCTTGAAGCAATAGAAAACGATGTATATGTTTGGTTTTTTAATTTTTAATTTCGTTTCAACAGAGAGGCCGTTTTACTGGTCTTAACGTTTTGGTAAGTCAATGGCTAGTTTGGCACCATTAAAACGTTTGAATTATTTTGTTAAAGGCGAGATACGTTATTGGTAATTTTGTAAATACTGATAAAAGCAAGCATTTATTTATTTTATTAATACGATAAAAGTAGACATATAATGGTAGTTTTGTTAATACTAATAAAACAGATATTTCATTGTCATTTTGTTGATACTGATGAAAGCAAAGATTTGTGTAAATAATTCACCTTGAAAAGAGAGAGAGAGAGAGAAAATCATAATTTCTTGTTGATAGTTTTTTCTCCTATTTAGTTGCGCCTAATCATGTTTTTCTCTTTTCGTGAAAGATTTTTGAGCGATTCTATTAAACGGTTCATGTTATAAAAATTCGAAGCACATTATGTGTTATTTGTATAACGGTTTTTTTTTTTTTGCGTATTTATCACTATCAGTGGCAAAAACACGAGAAGATAAAAGAAGTACATTAATGAAATAATGAGATTTGTATTCAACACGACAATATGAAAACTGTCATGTCCACTGTTAAGGTTATTACAGTAAAAATTGCTTTCTTGGAAAGTTATTATTTTATTAGAATTTTATTTCTCTTGATTTTTGTTGCATTGCTGAAATATTTTATCACACTGGGTTCTGCATTTGTTTTATAAAGTCTTTGCATTAGTTTCGGAGTAAAATTTGTACATAATTTTGGTGTGTAATATTGTACATTGATTGCAAATATAGCTTTGTAAGATAATACATATATGGGGACAAAGAAGGCATCTGTTAGAAAGTCAAATTTTGATGTCCGGTGATCCCGCAAACAATGTTGTCTTCACAATGTACGACAACATTGACTAAACTTTCAAGGAATGTGATGAAAAGGAAATCTTAATATATTTTTTAATTGGGGGGAAGGGGACGAGGGCTACTGTTCGTAGAACTACCAGGTTAAAATTAAATAAAATGTCTTATATGCATTTGCGAATCAATGATAGAACTTTTTTACTATTACTACGTTTACCTGATTTCTTAATAATCGCTATCTCACAGTCTTAGTTATGACATATGAGTGACATATTAAAACTTCAACTCTTACTTAAAGTTGCTATTAAAGTAAAATATGATTACAAACATTTTCTTTAAAGAATAAAGTTTACTGGTTTCAGAGAAAGTTATTTAAACCTTCGTTAGTCGCAAACGTTGGTTAGACTTAAGATCACGATAAGATCTCGTCGCAAAGCTAGCGGAAGTTCACCAGCCGTTAAAATGCTTATAGACGGCCGCCATCTTGGATAGCGGTAAAATACTTGAGAAACATTCACTTTTCGTTTTGTAAGATTGCAACATTTTTTTTTTGGATTGCCACATTTGGCGAGTTCTCGCTTGAAAAAAATTATATTGTACCATAGTGTGTATCTGTTAGATATTGCTACTAATGGAAAACTGAAAGATAATCCAGCAACGTGTTGGGAAATACATTTAATTTGTCTTATCACAGTTATTTTATTCTTCATAAAATTCAATGCCCTAGCGCTCTGCGACGAATAATTAAAAAGCTAATGCAACCATTTAATAAACTTAGGTGATAGGTAATTTTCGTATCAACTTACCGTCCCATTGACTGTGGCTGCTCGTGTGGACAGGCGCCGCCCCCATTCTTGCCTTATTTGGATTGGATTGACAATCTCGTATCGAGTACCTAAATGAGTTATTAACTCTTGGTTGTAAGGATTTTGCAGCAGCACTCGCAAACCTGCAAAAGATTCGATTTTCAGCTCATGTAAATGATAATGCATTAACTGAACCGCTGATTGCGGAAACCCAATGAGCCATTTTTTTTCTTTCAAAATTGGATTCATGCTGTTTTCACATTCTAAAGGGATATTTACGTAATGAGCGAAGAAATGACAGATGTCAAGTAAAGCCACATTATAGTTATATAAAATATACCTGGTAAAAAAAATTAATATTTTTTTAAAACCCCAACATTTTGATAATATTGATTCATGTGGTTTCTGCAATCAGCGATTCAACTAAAACCCAGGTGTCCCAGGTTAGCCAGGACCAGTAGCGAATCTAGGATTCGGGTCTGGGGGGGGCTGAGGTCATAAAAATTTTGTATTTTCGTGATGAAGGTAAAATCTGAAGGCTAAAGTAAACCAAAACTCTTTAACTTTACAGACTTTACTCACCTGACAATAAGAATCATAAAAAACAATACAATACTTTCGATAATTTAATAAAAATTACAATGAAATAACTAGCCAAAAAATGTCTTCGACCATGCTAAAGCTACAAGTACAAGTGGAATGACTACAAAAGTAGGAAAATTTTCGAGCCAGTCAAGCCAGAAAGTAATGTTGAAACGATTTTATTATTTTTTAAAAGAGATAAATTAAGAAAAAACAGGTTGTAATAATGTTAAATAAAATCAAGAATTCTGGCTTGGCTCTG
>BGPR01054538.1:0-10188 GCA_013235015.1 Araneus ventricosus
CTGTGCTTCGTTCCAGTTACATATTGCTTTTATTGGGCTCAAGCAATAAATATGATTGCATTTTTTTCGGAGGTAAGGGAAGTTCCATCACCCAGGAGATTTCTCAAGTCTCCTCTTAGAACATTTTACAATTTGCTCTGGCAGAGCTGAGTCTCACTACATGGCCTCGAAATAAAATTGCGAGATCTGCTATTTCACTCAGGGTTATAATATCCTTCTGCAAGGGCTTTCAGTTCCTTCGCGGTAAGTATGGAGTTGTGCAGGTTCCGCCACGGGACGATGATTTTCTGTTTTATCAGTGGGACCATCCAAAACTCATTGCACAACTTGCGCAATATAGCATTTCGCTTCCTGCTGAACAATTTTGCATTTGAGATGCTTTATTTTCTCAGAACAAGCTAGAGAATTAGAAAAGAGAACAATATTGTATCAAGAGGATGTTATCCCAGCCGTCTCTTCACAACAACGAGTGCGGTGGCTAGTGGTAGGGTCTCGGCTCTTACAAGGGCCGGGAAGGCTGCAGCTCCAGAAACCCGTTGATTCACTGAAGAAGATCCCACTCCGTGTATGGGGCCCCGCTGCACTGTCCGAAGAGAGAGATCATACGCAGTGACCAAACGTCCTCCGGTGGTGTGGCGTGATCTGAAGAGGTGCCAACTCAGGTGCATCTTAAATCATCTCACCAAATTGTTCAGAATTGCGAGGTCAGTCCCAAAAATAGCCCTTGTGCTTCAAAACAGGACGTTAATCAAACTAAACTAAACTCTACTAATAATACTGGGAGAATGTGTGTAATAATTAACTGCAGGTTTAAGTAAAAAATACTGAACTTAATGCGCCAATAGTATCATGTTTTCCATAATAATTTCCAAAAATATTTTAACACAAAGATTAGTTTTTTGTACAATCAAAAATATTTAAAAAATTATCTTTTTTAATCAATTAAGTTGCAGTACGATTTTTTAGGTAATAAATTAAAAAAAATATTTTTTAACGCAATTTACAACAATACTTTTCAATGTCATAGCTTACAATTCAAAACCGTTTCATTGTTTTAATATTTATTTGCGTGTTTCTCTTCCATTTTGAAAGCTAAAAGTAATATCTTAATGTTTAATGCTATGTTTTTATTAGAAACCTTATTTTCATCCAGCTAATAAAGCTGCTGGAAATAAAATGTGCCGACATTTTAAATGTTGAAATTAATCATGTTTTCTGAAAAGAGATAAAATTCGTGTTTGGAAATTGGAATTGTAGTTGGTGAGAGATGTTTCAATATCATCTATTATTTCTAAAATCTATTTGAGATCGGTTTCATTTGCTGATGATCGCAGCCCATTTCAGTAACCTTCTTTGAATCGAATCCAGCGCCTGAAAGGCACAAACGAACATAGATGCCCAAACCCGTCAGGAGGCTAGAATTCACTTTTCTCTTCGCATTTGGGAAAGGAATAATTAATTCCAAACGGATTTCTTGTCTTGTTTTGAGTGAATGAATTCTTTTCTTCCTTTTCTCTTAATAAAATGGCCAAGGTCAGAGGAAACAAAGGACAAGTGTGTAATGTGTATGATGGAACGACAGTATAAATATAAACAACGTATAAATGAAATGGTTCCTTAATGTATTTGGTTTGTTATTTCGATATATAAACGACCATTCTGTATAAGCACCCTAGGCCACAGCTCCGGTTTGACACATGGGAAATCTGGCCTGGATATTAAGATTTTTTTCTGTTAAACATTTCAAGGGTTTCTAGAGCATATTATAAATCAATGGTAAAGGATAAGGAAATACAGAGTTAACGTTTCCCAATAAACAAGAAGAACTTGACATTCAAGAAAATGGCATTTCTGAAATAAATTTCCTTAAAGTAATTGCCTTGCAAAAAACATATGCACACCTTTTCTGACCATAACATGATTTCTCATTAAGGTGGCTTTACAGAACTTATTAATATTGTCATAGTGAAATAGTGCATGCATGAAAAAGTGAACAATGGCAAGTACTTGCCCCGACCGACAGGAGGACTGAATGATATGTTGGCTTCGTGTAAAACAGGCTATCTAATCTCGGAAACTAACTGTTATAACGGTTTATCCTTAAGCTTGAAGGAATTTCGACTACAGCTGTCTCTGCAGCGTATTTTATCGTCTACATCTCTTATCTATAGGAGGTGACGATTTTATCTACCCAAAAGACTTCCAATGCTTCAAGGTCACTTCTGACCCTTAAAAACGCGTCCTCAGAAATACTCTTCAAAGGCAATTTATTGCCCCATTTCGGTACGGAACACAACGATCGGCGGATAGCAGAAACGACGACGACGAGACAGATTTAAATGGGTGCTTGAGCTAAGGAGCTCTACCTCAAGACAGAAACGCAAGAAACTTTAGTTGTGCTGAATAGGTAGAATTAATTAATTGGAATGAGGGAGGATATACAGTGTTAGCATATTAATGTTTTACCCCAGAGAAACGAGCCTTGTCAACAAGGAAAGGAAGGGAGGAGGAGGAGAAAGGAAAAGGATCTGAAAGGCAAAAAAAACGTTAATAGCCACTAGCAGAATAGGGATATCTTACCTTAATGTGGGGAAATTAGGACTACTCCATACCTAGCGGGAGATGGACTCGTCGGTCGCCAATCACTCGTGCTATTCCAGTCCATGGCATCAGGCAGTCAATCGACCATTAGCCAGAATCCTTGGTTGAGAAATCCATTATTTGTTTGTAGCAGTAAATTTCAGGTTGAGTTTGACTTAATCAGGGTGATTTTTATTATTTCTATTGACATTGCACCAATAAATGAATGAAAATAATTCTTCTACTGTTTTTTCTAGCTATAATTAAAACGGAATTCAAATTACCACTAGTTTACGTTATTAGAAATATATTGTTCACGGTATGAAAGAAGTTCTAAAAGGCTTAAAATAGATAATACACGTGTCTTGTCTATCGCAAGAACATTCTGAAACTGTTAATAGTAGTGGCATGAAACTTGCACATGCCATTCTGGGGTACATTTCTAAGTAATCTGTGATATTTTCAAATTAAAAAAAAAATATGTGGAAGGCATCTATCATCTCATTGTGGTGAAATCTATCAATCAGATTCGTAGCAAGGGGGTACTGATACCCCGGACGCCGGCCTTCGGGGCGCTGTGATGGCAAATTTTTAATGTGTTTGAAGTCAAAAAAATTTTTATTATTTTCTTCCTCAAATTCTTAAAAATTACCAAGTATTTTTAAATTTAAGGAAATTATTCAGATCATTCTATTTACTTTCAAATTTAGTTGTATTCAAGTAAGGGCTTAAAGGGCGAGGCGGGGTATCCCCGCATTAGGTTAGCATCGCTTCCAGATGCTGTAGGGTGATTGATGTCTTTTGGAAATGAATGGCAAGGGGACATCCTTATCAAATATTTCGTTCCCTCCCATTTCCAAGAAAATAGTGGTCAAGAGCAGGGCCAGAGAAATACCTATTTATACCTCTATTTCCCTTGTCCTGGGTCAAGAGTGGTGTAACTAACGACTCTATTCAATTTCTGACATCTATTCAATTCCCTCATACCTTTGTTAACTGCTGATTAAGGGTTATTTGAGAGAGAGCCTTTATCATCGTGGTCCCCTACCGTCTCTTATCCAGGACCAGGGTATTTCTCTGGACCTGCTCGCTCTGCTACGAATTCCAACGTGTATTTCTGTATACCAATTGAGATAAATCTTCTTCCAGCGATGAATACTTAAACAGCATGGAACGCGAGTAGAATTTCCTGGAACGTCTTCCGCCTTGACCTTGTTAAGTACGAAAGAATATTCTATGAGGGTCGTTACACTGTCACTTCAGAAGGTCGCCTTTGAAAGGAAAGCCCTCAGCCAGGTATTAGGGGTGTAGCAACCCATCAATCATCCCATTGTGGTCAGATCTATCAATTCCAGTGTGTATTTATGTCTGAGTTGGACCAACACGTTCTGTATTTAGGACAACAATCAATAAGAAAATATCACAAATTAAAAAGGAAGCAAAATTAAAAACTAGAACAAAAAAAAAATAAATATTAATTGGCAAACAATAAGATTAAAAGATTAAAAAATTGTAGAAAAAGATAATGTTAGAAAAAAACAAATAAAATTAAGACAATGTTCTGCATTTTGGAGATGTTGATTTTACACTATGTAGGGATGGGAAATATCAGGTCTAGGGAAATAGACCCTGTATTTCTCTGACCTTGGGGAAATATCTACCCTTTATCGCAGACTACCGGGTTCTTTTACTTTCTCGTATACAAAGAGAAAGTACTGTAATCGTCAAAAAATTCGAACTCGAGATTTTCACGAATCTCCACGTTTCAGACCTCTCTGAGTCTGAAAAACACAATTTTGGAATTATGTGTGTCTGTGAACACGATAACTCGAAAACTATCAGAGCTACGGGGATGAAATTTGGTATGTGATCTTTACACATATTTTGTAGGTTTCTATCATATTTTAGACAAAATCCGTCTACGGGAAGTCTGTCTGTCTGTCCGCGTTCATGTGAACACTATAACTAAAAAACTTGAATAGTTAGATGGATGAAATTTGGTACACAGTTTTATCATCATGAATGTAGGTCCGTATAATATTTTGGACCAAATCCGTAGAATGGTTGATTGTCTGTTGGTCTGTATAATCGCATATTTTTAATCGCAATAACTTTTTAACAAAATTACTTAGATAAATGAAATTTGGTATGTGTCCTTCTTACCTTAATTGAAGATTTGTGTCCAATTTTTGTGTCAATCGGTTAAAAAAAGGCGTTCAAATTCCATAATTAATTTTTCTAATCCGATTCTTCATGCACATACGTATTGGTAGCAATCTCTGTGCACGCGGAAGCTATTGAGCGAATTACGTAACTTTGTCCTTGAGCCGGCAAGAGTGGAACCTAGCAGCGTGTGATAGATGCGTTTTAATCGGTACGCATCTCTTTGAATTTGATTCCTTACCTAAATATTTTACAATCACTCTAATCTACAATGAAAAACCTTCTGATAGTCACTGGATTCGGGGTTACAGTAGATTCGATTTTTTTTTTTTTTTAAATCTACGCGGGGGGAAGGGAAACAGCAACTTTTTGAGGAACTATACGACAAAGTTTAGGGGAGACCACTCTCGCTGGTTTTTCAATCAACCGATTTTTTTCGGTTAATATTTTGTCTCAGTTATTATCGTTTTTTTAATCCAATAACTAGTTTTTTTATTGTTTCCTTTATTCCTCTTCTTTTAATAAAATATCAAAGGTCAGAAAGATGAATGGAATTTACTTAACTAAAATTGAATTTGGAATCAACCTGGCTTCTCAGAGGGTTTGAGTGAGTTATCAGAGGTAGTTTTAACATTATGCCTATGGGACAAAAATTCCTTGCTAAACAAAACCGGCCGTTAAGAGGGACGACTGCTAAATAGGAGTGGCCGTTCAGAGAAGTAAGATAATGAAATCTAGTTATAAGAAAGATTATTCAACCTAACATTGATTTCCATAGGAAATAAATGATGCAAAGACTTAAATTTAAGTGAGAGAATAGGTAAATTTGCTGTGAAATTGAAGAAAAGAAAATAAAGTTAGATTAATTTTGCTTTTATTTCTCATTAATATAAAAATATTAGAGGTGTTACTGTTTAGATAAGAATAAATGTCCGTTTATCTTCCTTTCTTGCAATAAAGATTTTATTAGTTTTTATATTTACTGGCGCCCTGATCCATGTTCTGTGTCAAGATTATCCCAATCAACGACCCCTTCGAGCAAGTGGCGTATGTTGATTTGCGGATCTTCCTCGGCCCTTTAAATGGTTTAAAATGGCGAAGTTCAAGTCTTCGTTACTCGGTAAGTTTCGGTAATAGAAAAGTGGAGCTTTTTTTATTAAAAAAAAATGTTAATGTATCAAGTAATATAAATATAAAACAAAAGTAAAAAAAGAAAGAGTAGATAAGAAACAAAAGATTTAAACAATAACGATAAACAATACACCTTTTTGCGCGCTCAACGCAACAGCATCAAGTGATTGCATCAACAGAAAATTACAACGATTAATATTAAAAAAACATAAAATATAATTTAGAATGTAAAAGAAAAATATTCAAATTGGAAGGAATGAATGAGAAAACTAGAATGACGAACTTTTTCGAAGACCACTCGCCATTGAAGTTCTAAAAATGGACAAAATTTTCTGTCAAGGGTATATAATATAATACAAAAGAGTTTTAATTAATTTATGACTAATTAATTTAATTAATTTATAGTTAATATTTGTTTTAAATTTTGTTAATTATAACTCTTAATGTATCAAGAATATTTTACTAAAGTATGACTATTAGGGCCGGCGTTTGTATAAAAATTTAGACTACGCAATCTTTTCAGCAGCACATTTATTGGCTCAAACAGCATAAAATATAACTCATTACGTCATTTAACCCTTTCGCGTTCATTGGCTTCGCAGTGAAACCACACACTGATCATTTCTTTAATGCGCATGGGCGAAACGTAGCGTCATTTTTCTTTCATAACTTAAGAGCCAGATGTATAGGCAAACTTATATAAAAATTCCAGTTCAATGCCATTAGTATTCACAAAGTTATCGGCATTGCAAGAGCTAAATTGCTTTTGATCTCTAACAGAAACTAAGTGATGAAGGTTCTGCATAAATTGGCATTTTTTATAATTGAATCTTCAAAAGTAATATTGAATTTTATAAAGGTTGAACACCCACGTATACTTATAAATTAAATACATAATTTAAATTGCACTTTGATTGTAACTTATTCGGAGGAAAAATTGCCCGTTACCGTTCATTGGTTTCACTGTGAAACCACAAATTTCTTGAAAATAAAAAGTGCCAATTTTTTTTCCTTTACATATTTATGATCAGCTACATGGTTTTTGAAATAAAATCAGTATTTTTCAAAACGAAACATGTAGTGAACTTGGAAGGGTTAAAGCATTTTTCTAATTGGAAGCATATGTCTATCTGTATCTCTAATGGTTTTGCGATTAGCACCTTGTATAAATTATATATTATTTCAGTAAAGCACCGTTTATACGTTTCTCATATCTACGTCATTTACATTTATGCGTCGTTTCATCAAAGTCCCGATTCATTCAGAACAGTTTTAGTGATAAGTTATTCGTTTGCACGACCCACAGCTTCGGCTATAGGTAGGATTACCAAACGTCCGAATTTCAAGCTCACGTCCGGACTAGTGTCCGGATCTTCAAAATGTCCGAATTTACGGCAGTGAATGCGGTGAGAGAAGAGTTTGGTTATAGCAAAGAAAATCTAATGTATTTGAAAAAGCTGACGTCATTTCGTCAATCAAAGAAAATCCGTTGTTCTACAGTGTGGTGGATGAACCTCCATATCCAGGCCCCAGTTTAAACTGAACATTAAAAGTTTTTTCATTCTGTTTTTCATTAATATAATTTTGAATTCCCAAACATTAAAATTTTATGTTATTTGCATTCTGATGTCTTGGGGAGCGGGTTACCAGATGAGCTGTTCAGTTCTTAACAACATTCAGTATCATGAGGTTTGTTACAAATATCCCTTGTATAGCTTTGACACGTGGGTGACGTTGATATAGAAATCTAATTTCTAATTCCATAAACATGTGGAAGGGCTAGAGTTACCATACGTCCGGATTCCAAGCTCAAGTCCGGACTAGTGTCCGGATCTTCAAAATGTCCGGATTTTCACTAGTGAATGCGACGAGAGAGGAATTCAGTTGTAAAAAAGAAAATCTGATTTATTCGAAAAAACTGATGTCATTCCGCCAATCAAAGAAAATTCATTGTTTACATCCCATTGTTTATAAGAGAGTGGATGAGCCTGCTTACCTATGCCCCATTTCAAACTGAAAATCAAAAGATTTTTCAGTTTTGTTTTAATTCTATTTTTCATTAATGTAATTTTGAATTACCAAACATTAGTAAAAATTGTATCTTCTTTGCATTCTGACGTCTTAAAGTTTTTTCACTTTCTCAAACTCTGTGCTAGTGTTATGAAAGAGGATAGTTGGTAAGCATCTTTTAGAATTTTATAATATACTTTGGTCGCCCCCAAGACCCTTCACCCGGCGACGTGTACGGATTGCAACCAAAAAAATTATGGTAACCCTAGTTATAGGTCGTTTTCCCATTTCCTAAAATTCTCATATTTTCTGCCTCGGTCATTATTTCAGCTTTCCTATTAAGAGGGAAGCTTTTTCTGTAGACAGGAGTGTTATCATCCTTTTTCTCCCAACCATTTGCAAATAAAGGCTTGCCTGCATACACTTATGCCTTATAAAATAAGAAACGCATAATTAGCATTCAAGACAGGCAATAAAGGTATGATTTTTCTCAGTTTTATGGTAAATGTTTTAAAATTCATTTCAGTACTATGTAGTAATATACTAGCACTGTCTTAAAAAAAACCCCTCGAAATTGATACTTTTAAATGAACTTGCATCAGTGGCATTAAATTTACAATAGCCAAATCTTTTTTTAAAAAATTCGATTATACATAATTTTATGTCAGTCCCTTGAAAGACGTATAGTCGTTGCTTTAGTAATTGATTCTAAGGTAGTGATTTTTCTGGCTTGGTAAGTTTCAGATAAAGTGAATGGAAATAAAATAAAAAATTTAAAAAATGAGATTTTTTTGATAATATATTTACAAAAGAAAGGTTACCTGAAAGACACATCATTCCCTTGATTTAGGGCTAAGCTTAATGTCACTGCCATGCCTGCTTTTCTTCATGAAAATGCGGCATGCTTTATATGTAACTCAATACTGCATCCCTTCTATCACAATTTTATTTATTTCTGTTATTTTTATTAGAGTATGAAAAGTTGGGTACGACTTTTGACTTCTGAAACAGTGTCAGCCAGATGTAAGAGAAAATTTTGACAACATTGGTTTGCAAGCGAATTTAAAAACGTAAATTCGAAAATTCCTAAAGATAAATGTTATGAAAACAAAACGATATCTGATTTTAATTTGAATAAGTTTAGGCGGGGCCCTCAAACGCGGGGTCCTATTTGGAGCAATTGGTCCAGGCGGCTAAAGGCCGGCCCTACGCAGAGTATTGTAATATAACCGTCATAAAATTCGATGAATCACCCCGCTTTAGACTTCCTTGATTCCGAAAAACCCATTTTTACTTTCTCGTATACGAAGTATACAAAGAGAAAGTATTGTAATCGTCAAAAAATTCGAACTCGAGATTTTCACGAATATCCACGTTTTAGACCTCCCTGAGTCCGAAAAACACAATTTTAGAATTATGTCTGTCTGTGTGTCTGTGAACACGATAACTCGAAAACTATTAGAGATAAAGGGATGAAATTTGGTATGTAAACTTGACACATAATTTGTATAGAAGATTCTTGTAGTGCATGTGTTTGTCTTCAGAGGGCATCCTGCATGCAAACAAATTCCTTATTTCTATTTTAAAATAAAGCGATTAAAAATAAATCGATAAAAATATCGGAAGATAAAACTCCTGTTTGATGGTAAAGCGATATTCCATTTAGTTTGCTAATCTTCCAAATTCCCATTTTTACTTTCTCGTATACGAAGTATACAAAGAGAAAGTATTGTAATCGTCAAAAAATTCGAACTCGAGATTTTGACGAATCTCCACGTTTTAGACATCCGTGAGTCCGAAAAACACAATTTTTGAATCATGTCTGTCTGTGAACACAATAACTCAAAAACTATTAGAGCTACAAGGATGGAATTTAGTATGTGATCTTGACACTGAAATTGTAGGTTTCTGTCAAATTTTGGACAGAATCTGTCTACAGGAAGTTTGTCTGTCTGTCCGCGTTCATATGAACACTATAACTCAAAAACTTGAATAGCTAGATAGATAAAATTTGGTACACAGTTTTATTATCATGAATGTAGATCCAAATGAAATTTTGGACCAAATCCGACAAAGAGTTGACTGTCTGTAGGTCTATATAATCGCATACTTGTTTTACTTGCGTACTGGAAGCAATCTCTGCGCATGCGCAGGCTATTTAGCGAAAGCGAAAGAGGTCATTTTCTCCTGTTTTCGATTGTGCACGCCTCGCATTAGCGGAGCTTACTAGAGGTGATAGAAAATAAATATTGCTAAATTTGAATACATACGCATCTCTTTGAATATGAGTCTTCACCTAAATAT
>BGPR01054539.1:0-10186 GCA_013235015.1 Araneus ventricosus
GCGGACGTATCGATCAACATCATGACAGGCACCGTGCACCTTTCCATCGGTTTGGGAACTCCGGATTCACCAACGATTTGCAAGTCGGAAGGCAATTGGGAATCGTAATCCGTATCCACTAGGAGGGGGAACACCGGATCTGCCATGCTGTTCGTTTCGAAAATGATGAGCGAGCTACCTCTTTTATAACAAATTTATCGATACGTCATCCGATAACAGTCAATTAGTTATCGAGAGTACAGATAAGACGGCTGCGATAAAAAAATGTCTATCGTCGGACGAGGTTAGGTTCAACATAGGAATCGAACCTCGGACTTCACAAACTGTCAATTGTCGTCCAAAATTGATTATTTACATTTCACGTTATTTAAAATTATTGACTTCTAGATCCAAGATTCGCACAGGAGTATTGCGCGAAAGAATACGAAACGTGGCATCGACCTCGATCGGGACAGGTTAAACGCACGTTTCTCTTCCGCACTGAGGATAACGAATGAGTTCACACATTATAATTCGAACACTTTATGTATCACCATTTTAGTAAAGGTTTCTCAACGCTTCGAATAATTTTAAGATTGACGGTATGCACAGCGTGTTGAGGTCGTAAATCAGACAGATTTCCAATCTACACCATTCGTTTCTGACTAGCTCTGTGATGGCTCCCCGGCGGCATTTTATAATTTTGTGGTGTTGATTGATTTTTGAAAATTCAATTTTGATTATCAATGACCAAGGTTCAGTTCATTTTTACACCACACATTATCCAAAGCAAAAACTTGCATCAAGCAATTGAATTTAAACAAATAAAGAATTTGAAATTTAATCCCTTATCTTTCTTAGTACAGGATTTTTATATATGCGTTGTGATGTTTTCAAAGCAATACCCAGGGTTCAAAAAAAATTCTAAATTCTTCCAGATTCATGAATACACAGCGATTTTCTCAGCAATGCATAAATAAATTGACAAACACAAGATTTGAGATTTGAAAGGCTAACGTTTAATAAACAAATTGATTTTTACATAGAAATTTAGACAATGCCTTCATGAAAGTTCTTGGATATGCATAAGACTGTGTTTAGATAAAATTTAAATTCTAAAGGGGCGCCACCTCATTAAATAAACACATATCAAAACAATCATTAAATAAACACATATCAAAAAATCATCAAATACACTTCAGCAACTTAGCTAGTTGTGAGAAAATCAACATCAAATTTGAAAGGATGTCATGCCATCTATTTTACCTATACATATCAAATCAAATCACCAATGTAATGAAATCATATAAGATACTCTCAACACTGTCTCTTATGTAAGATGCAATTAAATAGAATCCATCTCAGAATTATTAGCTGTACACAAAATAACAATCAAAACATGAAATTGAGAGATTTACTAGCATTTAGCAATCTTATTTCAGATATCTTAGACACCCTATATCTTTAGCTGCAAAAATATTTTTATCAAATACTGTGCTTCATTTAAGATTAAAGATTTAATTTTCTTGCATCAGATAAAAAACAATGACCTTTAAAGTCAATCTAATAATTTAACTCTTTGAATATTTACTGCAATCTAAATTGGATTTTTAAAGCATGAAAATCAAAGCACTACATTTAATCATTTAAATTCAAACACAGATTTAATTCAGAATTTCAAGTTAATCATTTAAGATTCAAATTACTGATCTACTAGAGTTTCCAAGTATATTTTTACGAATTTTCACATTTATTTAATACCATGGTAATTAAGTTCAGAACCCTGGTCGCAAGAAAGAAATATTTTTAGTGCTCAATTTTAAGGTAGTTCTATATATAAAAAAAATATTAGCAAAGTTGTACACCTTGAAAAAACAACATTTAAATTTAAACTTATGGAAATTTAGCAAGGTGATAATAAATCCCAAAATATAATCCACACTTAAAACGTCAGCATAAAAAAATATTACAAAAATTGTACTCATCTATTTGCTGGGGGTTTGGTACTCGGCATCATGATGGAACCGTGTTGTTTGCTGCCGGATCTTTGGGCATTAATCAAGTTCTCGTCCCTTACACTTCTCTAACAATGAACACAGCCGGAGAGTTCGTTTTTTTTTTGTAGCCATGTCGAGGCACTGAGGAATCGCCAGTTCAATAGTTCATAGTGATATGATGAAATCTGCCAAGCAAGCCGGACATCACAGAGAATTTCCAGTTCAACAGTCGTTCGCACTCATTTTGAAGTTCACAGTGGCAAGAAGAAAAACTGCCAAGCAAGCCGGACATCACATCCATTCGCGGTATCTAGGCCCGAATGGAAAAAAGTGGCCCAAATCCAGTCCTGCTATCACGCAAGCAACAGCACGGTCAGAGCACTCAATTAAAAATAAGCATAAAAAAACATGGCAACCCAAAAACCAAAGGCCGAACAGCGTCGTTATCTCCAGTGATCCTTTTACTGCGCGCAAATTTTTGTTGGTTGCCATTTAGTTGGAATCTTGATCTAGTCTTTCGTCCTAATTTGCATAAACATGCCGCTTCTTCCCTCGGCTAACTCTCTCTGACTCCTTCTTTCCAAAAATTTTCCAAAACTCCAATTCATTTCAAATCTCCCCCAAAAAATCTACGTATACAAAAGCTTGGCGGAACGAAAACCGCCTAGAAAAACTATACACTAACCCAATTGCGTCTTACCAGATTTTTTTATTCTACAGTAAACCCTTTTAAACTTGTCGCCAATCTTACTCTAAGCTATTGATTCAATTTGTTGCCAAACCAAAAATAAACTCAGTGACACCGCCCCCAATGAAAAGCAAGTTCCTAAATGGTCAAAGCCTGAAAAAAAACCCTTTACGAAAGAACTCCAAGAACCAATCTCAAGTCGATTTTTTTTTTTTTCACACCACCATTTTTAATTGAGAAGTCTCCATCTCGACCAGCTGGGAGGAAGAAATCGCCCCCGGGGGCCGCTGAACCCTCAACGCTTAATGTCTCCCAGAAAAATGTTACCCCCGCAAACGACAATTCTCACGAATTCAAATGGCTCGAAATTGCCAATTAGTGGGTCAAAAACAGGACACAGCGGGGCATTCTTTGCCACTGACCAAATTCTTATCTGTGGGAAAAGAATTTCTCTGGACCCTTTTTTGCAGCTGTGACTTTCTCACAGATAAACATGGCAATAACCACCCGTGGGAAAGAATTTCTTTGGGTTCGAACCAGATGTTTTCTTAAAAAGTGCAATGCTTATCCTACGAAAAATTTTCCACGAAGAGGGATGGGAACAAATTACAATTTTGAAGGGGCGGTTACTAAAGTGCTGTTTCTTAAAATCAGGATTCGAACAAAGAATGTAAACACACAGCTTTTTACAGTAAAATTTCTGCAGAGATCGATTCAATTGGAAAATGTAATTCCTCAAACGAACCAGGTACGACGTGAAGTCTCATAAATTTCAGATAAGTCTCTTCCCCAGGGTACGTGCCGAGACACAGACATTCGAGAGGACACGATATTTAACTCTCAATAGACGAGGAGTGTCTAAAAATTGAATGCATTTGAAACAATGAAACAATTTAAATCAAATATATTTTATTTATACAATCAATATTTTCTATCTTCTCTAAATTTTTGTCTGAAGTTTTTGTCTAATTTTCAATTCTAGGTTATCCAACGAGTCATCCTTGTTTCGAGAATTTAAAAATTTCATATTCAAATCTTTGTCGTATAATTGTTTTGAACCTGCAATTTTCACCCCAGTTTGGAACTTATTCTGATCTGCACATGCGCGAGCAAATTAAAATTTAAAAAAATAATAGTGGTAGGATCGTTCTTATTCCGACCTGCGCATGTGCGAGCACGTTAAAATTTTTCAAAAAATAGTGCTGCCATCCTGTGGACAGGATTTCAAACTGCAATTTTCATAACTACGTTATGACGCATTACCATTCTGCCACCACAGGTTGAGAACTGACTCATGACATGTGGTTTCGAACTCGGAACCATTTGGTTATTAATTCGTTATTCTAACCACATATCATGCCCATCTATCGAAAGTAAGTGACAATGAAACAATTTAAATAAAATATATTTTATTTATACAATCAATATTTTCTATCATCTCTAAATTTTGGTAACAATCTACTATCATTATCAAGATATTTTTCAATATGTTTATTTAATCCATAATTATAATTTTACAATGCAGTAACACAAGGTTATACACATATATCGCCTAAATCACAACATTGTTCCAAATGTTATAAAAAAAACAACTCATAGTCGTCAATCGTCCGAAAATCGGCCAAATATTTCGTAGTCATCATACATCCAAAATTCGTTCGAATGTTTTAAAACACACATATATCGCATAAATTACAACATTGTTACAAGTGTTATAAAAAAAAACAACTAGTAGTCATCAGACATCCAAATTTCGTCCAAATGTTTTAAAAACAACTCGTATTCATGAGACATCCAAAATTCGCCGAAATGTTATAAAAAAATCACAACTCGTAGTCATCAGACAAAATTATTTATTTAAAAACAATAATAAATTCACGGAAATAGGAATTATGAAAAGAAATATACAAAACCATTTAAACATCAGAAGGAATCTTTATCACTTTGTCCAATTTATAAGTATATAAATATCCATTTAACTCACAAGTAACACCTTCAGGTCCGCCGACCAATTTCGCGTCGGAATTAAAAGCGAACTTAAAAATTAGACATTGTCCAGAAGGTAGTTCCTGTTCTCTGGGGATCGTAGAATCAGAATGGCTGTTTTTCGACTGGATTTTTGAAGTTCTAAAGAAGCGGTCCTCTTTCTACGTTTCTTCCGTCTGGAATCGGTTGAGTTTCCGCCGGACGCTCTTGAAGTCCTTTCCGAAGGACTTGAGCTTCTCGCTTTTCGACGTTTTGAGAAGCTATTGGTAGGAGGCGTATCGTCTTCGGTATCCGTGTACATTCGAAGGCCCCGTTCCGGACGAAGCCTTTTCAGAGGTTCTGCTAAGGTCGTCTCGGGAGCAGATTCGTCAGCGGACGTATCGATCAACATCATGACAGGCACCGTGCACCTTTCCATCGGTTTGGGAACTCCGGATTCACCAACGATTTGCAAGTCGGAAGGCAATTGGGAATCGTAATCCGTATCCACTAGGAAGGGGAATACCGGATCTGCCATGGTGTTCGTTTCGAAACGACGAGCGAGCTACCTCTTTATAACAAATTTATCGATACGTCATCCGATGTAACAGTCAATTAGTTAATATCGAAAGTACAGATAGGATTTGGTTGTGATAAAAAAAGTCGATCAATCGTCGGACGAGATTAGAATTCAACTTTGGAATCGAATTTCGGACTTCACATCAGTCAATTGGTCGTCCAAAAATTGATTAATTACATTCAATGTTATATAAAATTATGGACTTCGAGATCCAAGATCCGCAGACAGAGCATTGTGCGATTTTAAAAATTTTGAGGAAGTAATTCTGTGATGCCTTTTAATCCCATCATTTAAATGATCAAGTTTAATATCAGATTTTATAACCTAACTTACGCATTTTATGAATTTCATCTAAGTTTAAGTTGTTATCGATAAATTTCAGATTCAGAAGGAGACATGATGTCATTTACATCAAATGTTGACACAATTTGCCCATAATTGCATTCTTTTCTGGATGAATAACTTGTTGGGGTTTTATTTTTCACTAGAAAGAAAAGATTAGCATTAGTGGGAACATTTAGAGATTCATTGGATTAAATAACCCAATTTATTTTTCTTTTGGAATAAAAATTATTGATCTTTTTTTATTTTTTTGATATGTTTTTGAACTTTTTTAAATTTATGATTTCTGCTGAAAAAGGCCGAACTGTAATATTATTGGCTATTTTGACATTAAGCGCATGAAAAAGTTTCCTCGCTGATATCAAACTTTCTCACCAAACATTGTTGTTGATTTTGCTCAAAAACTTTCTTTTTTGTTTTGTCACCAGATATGTCCTCAATCAGTATCACCGTAAAACATTGTAGGGAGAATTTTCCTCAAAACTAAATTTTTACTAACAACTAGAAGTTGTTTGTTTACAGAATTATGACAACTTTATTTCTTTGTAAGAAATCATATCCAAGAATAGCATGATAATGAGACCTACATTAACGTGACAAAAATTGATTCGGGAGAACCATTTTTTTTTTCGATTTGAATTTTAAATTAATTGTTGACATAAAGTGGAACAACTGTGTTATCTATAGTTTTAATTCTTGGACCATTCTTGAAATGTACTCAACTTCAGTTTTATTGATTTGATCAACAATGTGCTGAATTAAACTTACATTTGCACCTTCCGAATCAATAAGATATTTTAACGAATACCACATTTTTTTTATATTTACAATTGAAGATTGTTGCTATTATTAGTGCATGATATTAATACTTTCTTGGTTTCTGTGTTATCTAAAACTTCTTCTTTATTTTGATTTTGAATTAGCTGTATAGTTGTGCTATTATTTTTACTTTTGATTTTTAGTTTGAGATTTTATACGATTTTTGATTACTCCTTATCCTTTGATTTCTCACTATCATACTTTCCCAACACTTTGACATTACTCTGTTTTTTCTTTGTTACATGAGACACTTTTTTGTTGTTTTCGAAATCATAACTTTTGTTTATAGACTTGCCAAAAAAGAATTCTTTTTTTTGAAATTTGCAAGAATCTTTCTAGAAGTTTAGAATTATTTCTGGAAACTCTGTTTGAAGCAGTTCTGAAATTACCTCTGAAAACTTCTAAATTAAATTACTCCCTATGATTTGCTCGGAGAGTGATATGGATGAAAATTATATTTGCACAAAAAGTTCCTGTTTTAGCTTTGTCATATTATTAATTTCTATAATAATTACTACGTATAATGAAAACAATTCCTTGCTGTGTGGTTAAACTTCCCACAGATTTGACACTGAGTTTGTTATTATTTTGAACATTATTGGAGTTGGTTGGTTGGTGCTTCTGTCGTAACCATTACACAATAAATTTGGAGATGAAATAGCATTCACCTTTTCAGACAGTTCTAATATCTGTTTGTTTTGTATTTAATTGTTGAGATAAAATCTGGTTTATACCAGAGTCTCTCTCGAAGCCTCTGTTTCTTGACAGCAAATTACCCCCACGTGTTGGCCGTGTGGCGACCCTTTAGACGGGAGGCTATCTGTCCCCGGTATCAATCGGCTGGTATTCCAGCCACTTGGCTGGTCTGCTCAAGGGGATCAAGGAAGGGGTCACCTGGGCTTGGCGTTATGGGTGGTCACTGTCCCCGGGGTGACTCTGGAGCGTATAGGTCTGGCTAGCACTGCAAGCGCCGAGGCTGGAAATCTCCAGAGCCGGTGGCTGCCTTCCCTTGTTGGGCTCTGCTGTGGTGGGCGGTGCTGTCGGGCCTGAATCCCAACAATGTCGTATGGGAAAAAAAAAAATCTGGTCCCTTCAGTGGGCAACATATTGTTTCATAAAAATCATCATCAGCAACAAATTTTCCTTCTACATTTTATAATAAAACGAATCTCTACTTGTAATGAAACATTCCATTCCGTAGTCTCCATTTCTGGTTGAAAGAGCTACAATTGGTAGCATAGGTGCTGTAAAATCGATTCAAGAAGCTTCGATCCGGCGACGGTTATCGAAGTTCAATCGCGAAAACAATCAGAACAAATACAACTAAAACATTCTCCAACATTCTAGTACCGTCTCCACATGCAACTTTGAATTGCACCTCTGCTGGAGTTATCACCGCGGAGAATTACGCACGTCTTACCGAAGAAATCCCAAAGAATTGTGTCAGGGTGAGCCATGTACGGCGTATATCAATACGGAGGATGGCCAGCTCCCAAAATACAAAGCACCTAATCCTCACTTTGACTCTGCCAAATTACCTGAAAATATTGGCCGGATATGCGCCTTCTGTCAGACATATACCCAACCCACTCCGCTGTCAAGTGCCAACGTTTCGCATCTGAAAACTTCTTGCCGCGGGACACTCTCACCTGCGCCCGTTGTGCAGAAGTCGGACATGAAAGTACCGGATTGCACCTGCACAGAGAAGTGTGTTAACTGTAAGGGGAGTGCCACTTCTTTTTCGAAACTGTATTGCCTGGAAACGGGAGAAAGAAATCATCACCACACAAAAAAATAAAAAAAAGCAGATATCTTATCCAGAAGCAAGGAAACTTGTAAATTCACAGACACCCACACCCGGACATAGTTAGCTACGTTTCGTAGCAAAAAAATCATTTTCAAAATTCATCCGTCCAACAAAATCCGATGCCTCTGTTTCTTGTTCTAAAACCATTTCCGATTCTACTGCAAAAGCATCTCCTCCAATAACCAACGTGCCAGTTCCATGCCTCCATCTGTTGCTCTGGTCAAGAAGAAACCGTTGGCTTCGCTCTGACTTCACGATTTTCAACTTGTTAGAAATAAAAAAAGGCTAAAAAAAAAGGATTCTCCAACTAAAAAACAAAACCATAGCATCACCAAAGCAGAAAAGATCGCAAAATTTCATACCACCTCTCACCGTGAAATAACTAGCCCTATTCCAACAAAGGATAAATATCTACCATCAATCTGCATTGAAACCTTTTCCAACCACCAAACCTACTTCTGTAGTTGATATTGGAATTTTGGCCATGGTTGTTTTCATTGGAAAAGAGTATTTATACCTGAATTTGATGTTGATGTTAGAGTGAGTTTTCGTATCAGAAGAGGATGTTTAGAGTATTATGTTGAGGATGGAGGGATTTCCGCTGTGAAGCATAAGGTTCTTCGTTTCTAAATTTGGTAATGTGGGCTAAAATAGAGAAAGCGAGCGGAATTTTGTTTTGAAATAAATACTCTAGAATTTGCATATTGATCCATAAGGAAATCTAGTATTTTATTCTTTCATTCTTTTCTATCTATTTTGTACATGATGCTTATATGTGGGGCTGGTGAATAAGATGATGGAATTTTATTTGGCCAAGTTATAAAATACTATATATTTGCCACGATCATCTGTTTATCTATCATACGTTTGGCGCAGTTTAGTTTTCAAAAAAATGGTTTCTTGCGCCATTAAACCCCAATCAACCAACCAACCAACTCTCGAAGCTCGTCGAAAATTTCAAAGAAAGAGAGACGTGCAGAGATCGATTCAATTGGAAAATGTACTGAAACATGTCATTTTCTTTCGGTTACAATATTAATACATCGAATAGAAATTATTTTTTTTTCATTTATACATTATTTTCTGCTTCACGTTTTTTACCCATTCGTAGTCTTTTCTCAGTTCTATTTGTCTGGTTATGCGTCCAAAAGCAGTCGTGTCAGAATCGTCACTAACCTCGCATTCGACATTTCTTGCAATTTTTTTTCTTCGACACCTTTTCGTGAATGCAGTTTTATGAAATACACAACGCAGCACATTCTGTAGTCGAATATGTTCTTAAATACTTGTCGCATATCGAAATTTATTTCAAATTCATGGCCGTTCCGTAAGTGCTGTTTATCACTGTATAGGAATCGCCGATACCTTAATCCGCATTTCTCAGAGCAGTATGCAACATTACATGGGATTCTCGTCAGGCATCGACTTCTCACAGCTACATAATTCTGACGCCGCCCATATTGGATCGCTGATGAACCAAAGGAACGAGAGGCGATGTCGATTGCTTATTTCGGAAAAGTTTTGAAGAAATGACAAGACGAGATCACACACACAATAAACATTTCATAACATACAATTTGTTTTACATTATTTACACTAACCCAATTTTTTCGAACACTTATATTTATAGCAACGAAACCATTGCACTGAGTCGTGTGTGATGGTTGAAGAAATGACGAGCGAGCGCGAGCTGCCTCTTCAATAACAAAACTTATCAATACGTCATCCGATAACAAATCGTTGATAAGACGACTGCGATAATGCCGATTTTGTCGGACGAGGTTCGGTTCAACTTGAATCGAACCTGGTACCCCATATAAAACGGCCAGTTATTTAATGTTTAATCTTGCATTTGCTATAACGGTCAATTGTTTATTGTGTAATTCACATTTCGCGTTATTAAAAATTATAAACTTTGAGATCCATGATTCGGAAGAATACTCGAAAAAAATGACGAGCCATGTCGATAGATATAATAATAGCAATACGTAACTGAAACGAAGCATGGA
>BGPR01054540.1:0-10186 GCA_013235015.1 Araneus ventricosus
GAAAACTTATTGGCAGCCATTTCTACAATTTACAATAGTGTAAGTCAATGCTTCTTATTTTCAGGAAAAATACTTCACCTATTTTCAGATGAATTTTTCAATAAATTATTGCTATTTTTGTGAAATTTTGCTTAATTTATAGAAACAGTATTTGTAGAGTGCTTTTGACAAGGTTTCATTAAATCAAGTTAAAAAGTTCTGTTACTTCCACATAACAATATGCCATTTACTTTCTGAAATCTTCAATGAAAATATTCAAATTTTAGTGTGAAATTTTTAAGGAAATTCAAGTACTGTAATATTCGATACAAAATTACTAGTATTAAACTGGCAAGAACAGTTCCTACCTTTTAGTGAACTTCATAATTTTCCATCACCAGTTACTGAATGAGTAGTTACATGAATGGTTTACTTCTTCTTCATGTTTCATTAAAGGGAAAAAATTATTTACTGAATATATAATTAAATGTTTTTTTTTTTTTTTTCATTTTTGCAACTGGTCCCATTCAAGAAAACCAATTGAGAATTTTTTCAAATGTCTATTGTCATATATTAAATCAATTGAAATACAATTAAACCCCAGTTAACCAAAACCCTGGTTATCCAAAATGCCTCTGAAATTTCAAATCCAAAAAACATGGTCTGCATTGCACTGAAATAATTGCGAAGGTGAGACTTTTTTTGCAACAATATCCCCACTTTTTTTTTCTTTTAAGCCTCCCCAAGAAGGTCGGTGATTAATTTTAGAATGCTAAAATTAAAATTAATGGGTATTTACAGTATTAATTACGATATTGTTTACCTGTACCTGTCAAGTGTATTGCACCCGACAGAGGGTTGACTTATCATGAGTGCAGCCTACGAAGAGAGTTTTGAATTTGTTTTTCACTCAAAACATTTAATAATTAGATACAAAATAATAATAGATGTTCATGGCTTAAGCGAAAAAATTGTTACCTGAAACAGCTCCGGCCCCCCCCCCCTTATTTCGGTTAACTGGTACTGTATATTGAGATAGAATTAATCATAACAAATGTAAGAACTTTTAGTTAATAAATTCTTTACTGTGTTGTTTTTAATTTTTTCATCAGTGAACTTGAAGGACAAGACGATTCACTTTTGATTTATTTTAGTTAGTATAATAGCAACTCTATTAGCACAAGATATTCTATGATGTTGTTATGATATTCTGAATGCTGAGCAACATCGTAAAGATATCATATGAGTATTGTAGGGCTTTTTGCTAATAGGGAATACTTTTCATTATTAGAAATTTGATAATGATTTGTTTCTGTGTTACAGGTTCAGCAAGATAAAATTGCTCAAGGGAAGGAACATGTCTCTTTAGGAGCTGGAGGTAATCATTATTTTCAAATATTCTTATATATGCATACATAATGAATGCATTAGGTAATGAAATGAGCAATTAAAATGTATGTTATAATTAATCTTCTTAGTCCAAAACTCATGAATTTTTAAACTGAGTTGTAACAGATTCTTCAGCAGGAATTCTCCAAAATTTCTATTTCTGCCGTATTAATACCTATCACTAGGTATATAATAAAAAAAAGGACTGGTTTTCCTTGTCTCTGAGGAGGAAGCAAGTATCATAGGGTATCAGACAAATCTGTTTTGATAAGTTATATGTCAACACAACCGTATTTATTACAACCCTATTATTTCTCAGATACTTGCTCTCCATTTCCTATTTTTTCCCCTCTCGGCAAATGCACTCATCTGTCTGAGGTCGGATGTCAGCCACCAACTCATTCGAGCCAGGGAATATGTGCAGAGAGATAAAATGGATACTGTGTGTATCCTAAATCATTTTATTCTGCTTGTCTAACTCCATTACATATCTGCAGATTTACCATATGATTGAATGGTAATTCAGTGACATGTGCCTGCAATTTTTATAATGCCTCACTTTTGCCTTTTTTCTTGTTGAGACTTTGTTTTTTATCATCCATTCTTTTGGTCAATTTCCTTTTAGTTCATTTAATAGAAATTCAAGTATTTTGTGTATTAATTCTTATTATTTTGTAACTTTTAAGCTTGGAATGTGAAGCTTATTATATGTCCTGAATATTTTAATGATTAGTGTTTTAATGGTTAGCGAATGATCTTAAAAAAGGTTATTTTATTTGTTCAGCATTTATTTTTCAAGCACCTCATTTTTAAAATGGCTGTTGTAAAATTTCATTAATATAGCTTTAAATACTAACCCCATTTGTTTCTGATATAAATTTTCTAAAAATCTGGTTATATATGTAGAATAGTAAAAAATCTCACTCCTGGACTAAAATATATATTTAAATTGGAAAAATTTCCTCCCTGAACAGACAGTAATGAAATATTTTATTTTTTATTTTTAGAAGAAAGTGCTGACAATTTCAATTAATAGAAAATTTGAAAAACAATTTTTAAAAAATTTGTAACTATTATTTGGGTTTAGCTTATTTTTGTAATCTTTGTTGTTTTCAGACTTTCTTCCAATTTTCATCTGTGTTCTGGTGCGTTGTGGCCTAATTGCTGCAGAAATAGAAGCAGATTATATGTGGGGACTTCTCCATCCCTCTCTTATGGCTAGAGAAGGAGGGTAAGATATTTCTTTATTTCATACCCACCTTGTGTGGAGTTCTGTACAAAATATACAGTCAATTTCATCTTTCTAAATGGACTAGTAAATGATGCTTTAGGGATATTTTGTAAGAGATCTTATTAATTATAGCCTAGTGGTAACTGGCATAGCTGCAACTTTTGCCACCCGGGGCGAACTTGCCGCCCTTCCTTTATAAGTTACATGAGGCACATAAACCTCAAAATAAAGAAAAATAAATTATAGGAGAAAAAACATTTTATTAGTAACTTAATCCATCATTTAATGCCCTCAATCTCTGCAGATAGGTTGCAAAATTGTGCTACCACTACCATCTATCTGTTTTTCTTTCACATATAGGGAATTTATCAACAAACGTTGAAAAATACAAATTAATTACTTTTTTGTTTTTTTATGTGCACGATGATTAAGCTAGTGTCGCTGAATTTTTAAATTGTAAATTTTTTTTCTGCATATCTGATTTTGCCACCCAGGGCAAATTGTGCCTCTTTGGCTATACCACTAGTGGTATGGTTGTGTTTTAGGGATTCGTGGGCTCCAGTTTCGAAACTCGATTCCACTGAAGACTCACTGTGTTTGTGAACCTAGTGTATGTTAAATCTAATGTTCTCCGTCTGGTGTAGTATAGAAGTTTTCAGAACGAGGCACCTGCTCCGGTACCAGGTCCTTTTCATCTGACTGCTATTCAAAATGAGGTCTGTCCCAAATTAACCTTCTCATTGCTTCCACTCAGGACATTAACATAACTAAACTAACTTGTTTATTGTTGCATCTGTGTAAATTAGTATAATAAGTTTTATGTAATGTAAGGACATTACTTATACACTGATTATATTCCTTCCTGCTTCAGGTATTACCTTACCACCTTGAGTAGTGCTGTACATGTCCTGAAAAGCCTTCAAGCTTGCAGCCCTGAAATGCCCCAGAATCAAGTGGAAGCTTTCGATAACCTTCCACCCACAGGAGTTGGTTATGGAGCAGACATGGGGAGCCCCAGATCACAGTTTGGCATCAAAACGGTAAGACTTCTGCGGATGATTTCCTTTTATAGTTTAGTTAGTTTACATCATAGTATTTCTTTTAAAATATAAATGTGCTAGTCAAACTGATTACTACAGAATTACTAACTGAATCAACATTGGGAATCACTACAGAATTACTAACTGAATCAACATTGGGAATAATAATTATTATAATTTTGAAATATTAATTAAAATTGGGAATCGTATCTTTCAAAATTGATCAATCATATCTTTCAAAAACTAGTACCATATTTCAATCAATCTGTTTAAATGTTGCATCATTTTTAACTTTATTGCAAATTATTTCATTGTATTTTTTCTCTTTTAAAGTAAATTTTAAATTTCTCTTTTGTAGTGATAATTATTGATGTATCATTAATTAAATCTCTTATGCTAGCTATTTAAAACATATCCTGTGTTTTGGATTCATTATTGCTAAAATAACTTCTTTAAGTATGATTTCACAAAAATCTATGGATCAGAATAGGTTTCTATGCAGAACTCCATAAGAAGAGGCCAATGACATTCTATTCTTTACCAATAAAAATAAAGTGTTCGTATATACAAGTAAATTATCGAACATCGAATAGCATTTCTAGTACACAATTATTATTGTATTGTTTTATCTTTATTCTTTCCATCAATGCTGAGAGTGAATGCCTTTGAGAATGAAAAGAGTAATACACATGTTCGCTGACGATAGTTCAGCTTTAATAGATATTTCAAGACAAATAATACAGTATAAACCTTGCATTCTTTAACAGGGTGCATAGCGTCATGAAAAGTGTTTAAATTGAAAACCATTTTTAAGCACCTTAAAAGTGCTTAATTTTGAAAAAAAGTCCTTAAGGGCGCTATTAGCCGAGAGCAACTTGTGGCGCCACTGGCTGCTTACGTGAGTCGCCTGCCATTATATGCAATGGATCCTATTAGCCGATGGTGATCGGTGGCGCAACAGAACAACATGTTGCCGTCTGTTGCCCTGACCGGCAACATTTGGTGGCGCAGATGTTTGACGGGGCATTGTAGGAAATGGAGCCTATTAGCCGAAGGCAACCGGTGGCGCTACTGATCATCCAACGTAGCTGCGAGCGCATATGATACGTCATTTAGAAATCTGCTCTCAGCTCTATAGTAATTCATTTAGCTGTCTATTGTGTTTGCTTTTCTGCGATATTTTTTAAAAAATGTCCTAGGAATCGAGAAGGCAACAAGAGCAACAGATGAAACTTAATGAAATTGTTTGAAAACAAACTGAAGATTTCATTCTTGACGTGGATTCCTGATATATAAATGTGTGTGATTATTAATTTTGACAAAATTATTAAAATGTAAGAAATAAATTGTACACAAATGCAATTTGTGTCGCTGAAAAGCTAATTTTTTAACTTTAAATTAATTTTATTTATATTAAGATAATAATATACAGTTTCATGTTTAATCAATATTCATATACTTACTTAGTTGTTTGTTTTCATACATACTTTATTTGCTACTAGTTGCAAAAAACTATTATTTTGAAAGCAAAATAGTTCACCGTTCACAGAACTACAAGCAAACAAAGTAATAATAATTATAAAGAGAAAAAAATAATTTTAAATTTCACAATATTTATAAAGAAGTAATTAGCTTTAACTAATAAATAGTATCGGCCACTTTGACAAAATAAAACAATTGTACACTAAAACTTTAAAATGAATGATACAATTCATTTCAAACGTGCTCATAGCTTTTTTGAAAAGACATGAAGAATTTCATTTGCAAGAGCTAATTAGAAAAAAAGTAATTTATTTTTGACTTCGAATTAACTAAGATAAATTAGAATTACAGACAATATATTAACATTATGACAATAGGGGAATAAAGAAACCAAAGAAAAAAATAATTGTGTCACCGACGACTTCACACTTGAACTATCAAAGTTCCACAGTTTTAATTTGATAAATTTTTATATTTTACTGTTTACCAAATACTTAACGGCAAAATATAAAATAATTCTTATTGTCAGGTGAGTAAAGTCTGTCAAGTTAGTGTTTTAGTTAACATAAGCCATGAGGTTTGACATTTGTCATGACAATACAAAATTTTTATGACCTCAGCCACACACACTCCCCGACCCGAATTCTGGATTCGCCACTGGACAGTAATATTCAAAGTTTTCAATAATAAAAAAAAAGGAATTTTACTTTTGAACATCCACTAAGAGAGCTTCATCAACATAGTGAAATGAATCCCGAACCTGAGGCCTATGAGTTTAGAAGCCGTTTCGAGACTTAAAAACTAATCTTAATATTTTGCCGATTAAATTTATTTTAGATACATCTGAGTTATATATTTTGTTAGCTTACAAACAAGTATCGGAACTGTTTAATAAACAATGATTAACTAAAATACTAATTTGTCATGGAATGTATTAGTATGCGAAGAAAACTGAAAAATTTACTATCATAGATCGTCAAACAATGTATAATATAACAATTTAGTCAGTCGAGAAACAAACATGGGATGTTTTCGCATTTTTCTAACCTTTGGCTTTTTTTTTTTAATTAGAAGAGCAAGGAGAAGAAGTTCTTCCTTAGACGCCATTCTATCAAATGACTATTTCACGCAATTATTTCAAAGCTGAGCCACCAGTTGCCGGGTTTTAAAATACTTCGGCAACTGGCGGCACAGCCAATTTTACAGACAGCTGCGCCACAAGTTGCTCTCGGCTAATAGCGCCCTAAAAAGTGCTTAATTTTCTCGAGGAAGTGCAAAGAAACCAGGTATATCAAGAAGGAAAAAAAAAAAAACGAAAGGAAAGAATTAGGTGTGAGAAAAATCCAGGGGTGTCTACACATGTTACGATAATGCTTATAGTCCAGTCAACGGGGGCTAAAATGGGAGGTGAAAAAAAAAAAGCATTAAATCATATAGTTTTGAAAATTGGCACACGTGTTCATGACGTGCTCCTGGTGAACATACTAAAAGTCCCTAGTCGTGAGGGGGGAGGGAGCTTGCGCCGACATCTTGAATTTCACACCTGTTTTTAGTTTTTCTTGAATTTCTCGAAAACTATCCAATTTTCAAATCTTATTTGATTTTACAAATTAAGGAGCGTACAATTCCCAATAAATGCATACTTTTATTTTTCTTCTAGCTTTAATAGTTTTTGAGATAATTGGTCTCAAAATTGGATGAATTTGTAAAAAATATTAGATGATAGTCCAGTCAACGAAGGGGTTGAAAAAAAATATTAAATCGTATAGTTTTGAAAGTTGTACCAATTATAGTTACCTATAATTTGCACAGATGTTCGCGAGAGGTTTCTGTTGAACATACTAGAAGTCCCCAGTCCTGGGGCCTTCCGCTGCTACTTTGGATGTCATCCCGTCCTTTTTTAGTTTTTTTGAATATCTTAAAAACTATTCCGATTACAGTTGACTTAACAAATTAAAAAGCGTGAAATTCCCTACGAACACATGTATTTATTATTCCTCTACCTATAATAATTTCCTAGATAATTGATCTCAAAGTTTGATGCGCTCTTGGATTTCATCCCCCTTTTTGAATATCTCAGAAACTATTCAATTTTCATTTACATGTAATACAACAAATTAATTATCGTGAAATTCCCTACAAATGCATGCTTTTATTTTTATTCTAGTTTCTGTGATACTTATGAAAAACTAAAAAAAAGGGTGAATTAACACAATAAACAACTTTGTAACAAACTTTGAAGCCCATTATCTCGGAAACTATTAAAGCTAGAACAAAAATAAAAGCACCCTTTATAGGGAAATTTTACGTTCTTTGTTTTATTATATCACACATGATTTAGAGTTATTAAAAAAAGGTCATCAAATCCAAAATGGCGGCAAACTTTGAGATCTAGTGTCTCGGAAGATTTAAAGCTAGAAGAAAAACAAAAGCATGCATTTGTAAGGAATTTTACGCTCTTTAATTTGTTAAATCAATTGTAATTTAAAAACTTGATAGTTTTCGAGATATTCAAGTAAAACTAAAAAAGGGGGATGATATCCAAGATGGAGGTATGAGTTATGATGATTGCAGTCCCTCTGGGTCAGGGACTTTTAGTA
Source organism: Araneus ventricosus (assembly GCA_013235015.1). Taxonomy (NCBI): domain Eukaryota; kingdom Metazoa; phylum Arthropoda; class Arachnida; order Araneae; family Araneidae; genus Araneus; species Araneus ventricosus. The sequence continues at coordinate 7,722 of BGPR01054540.1, forward strand.
TGTTCATCAGGAGCCCCTCACAAACATATGTACCAGTTTTCAAAACTATATGATTTAATGTTTTTTTCAAACCCTTCATTGACTAGACTATTAATGGCCTTTTTTCCACTCCCTCTTTCTTCAACAATAGGCACCACTGTATATCGAAATACTGGAATGATTAACCCGAAGGGACAAATTAACTGGTAATTTGTTAATTTTAAGAAATGTTACGGATTTTTATTGTTAATCTTATAAAAATTGACTTAATTTTTTTAATGACAATTTGCATTATCATTTTTAATTCTTTATCAAATCAAAAAGGTATCCTTTATTTTACTATAGAAGGTGTTGTGAAAATATAGAAATAAATATTAAAATTTTAAAAATATATACATTTTAAAAAATTTTCAATATAAACTATGCATTATTATAAAACAAAAATCATCCTATTCTTTGAAAATATGTGGGTCTATGTGGATGAATGTACAAAGGTGCTTAATGTTTTTGGCTAAGGTGCTTAAAAAGTCCTTAAAAGTGTTTAATTTTTTCACCAAATTCTCACTACGCACCCTGTTAAATAGTGGTTTTAAATATGCTAAACCAAATTTTACCGATTTGTTTACTTTGAACAACAATATTTGAATTTCAAGAAATCAAATGATCAGTGTCATATTCATTGTAAAATGCTTTTAATTAAAAATTACTGTTCAAGTGTATATTAGAGAAGTTGGAAGTTCTGATTGCACATTTTTTGTAACTGCTTATTAATATGATTAAAATGAACATTGTTTAATTGACAAAAGCAGTATGTAATGTTTTTATCAAATTTCCTGTTTATTTGAATTATATTCAAAATGTAAATGATCTTGTGTTTTACCGTTTGATTATTTTATTGCCAGTTAATTATAAAAAAGAATGACATTTTTATTCTTCTTATTCTGAAAGCTACAAAAGTACATTTTTGTGAGTTGATTTTTGTAAATGGAAAGGTGTTTACCCTACTTTTGAATGCATTTATTTTTCAGTATCGAAAAGTTTTTTGATACAAGGAACTTATTTGGACTTTTGAAATTTTGTTTTGAAATTAAAAATTAATAATCACATGGTTTTTTTCTTTACTTCTATTTTAATATGAATGGTTATTGCAATTGACTGCAAGCATGTAAAAATGAAATGGAATAAAAAATTTAATTTGTTTCTTTAGATTAGTTAATGCTAAAATTGTGGTCCGTTATTCTAGACTATACTTAAGTGTATTTTCATTATCATTGCAGCCTTCTCCAGAACCAAGACTTGCATGCATTGCAGATCTCCAGGGTTTTCTGAAGATAATGATTCCAGACGAATTGACTGGCAGTATTATTTCCAAAACACTTCCAATAAAGCCAAACATGACTACAAAAGAAGTTGGTAAGTTTGCGAATTAGTTATCTTTAACTGCTTTTTTGTTATGTGATAAGCATACAAGAAAATATGATATATTTGTTAATTATCTCAAAGTAATTTTTGTTTCTTTTTTTAGCTAAATTGATTGCTCATAAATTCAATATAACAAACCCTCAGGATTATTGCCTGTTTAAACTAGTTAATGGTGAAGGTAAGTTTTCAATATTTCTTTGGTGTCTCTTTATATTTGACATATTATAAGAAATTTTTTAGCTTAGTTATGTCAACTCTTGCTTTTTGAAGTCTAACAAGGTGACATCAAATTATTCTATTTTTAAAAGTAAGACTGTCTGTTATTATGGTATGTGAATAGAAGCTTATAGTATTGATGAAGTTTTGAATAATATTCAGGCTTTTATAGTTTTTAGTGTTATTTCAATTAAATATTAAGGTTTCATAAATGGAATTTTTTAATATAGATTCTTGCTTTTTATTTATTTAGTGATGCATACTATTTTTAAAAAAAGTAAGAGTTGTCTTCTCATTTTATCTACTTAGTATACAACTGGAAATTCAAAAATGAATAAATAAAAACTATTACACTTGCTATCATATAATTTAAATTATAATTTATTAAGTATGGAATTTTCCCAACTTCAACATTTAGGATATAATTATGTTTGGTTCATTATATTCTATTATTCCACTTATACTCATTATTTAATATAACTATTAAGTGAAACTTGAAAGCTCTTTGTATCTCAGTATACACCTAACTTTAGCTACAATAATTTAGAAGTTTCTATTAATTGGAATTTTCAGATTCTTTATATTCAGATTAATGAGAATTTTATTTGTTAGTTTTTTATATTTCTGCTTTATTCATTTGGAAGAACATGTGGTAGTATTAATAATTGAAAAATTGATATTATTTAACAGAGTTAATGTTTTATACTTAGTGATAAATTTAGTTTTATCAAGGAAATAATATTTGATACTACCTAATGATTAATTTCAAGTTTTTTGCAGTGAAATATGAAGTAATTATTTTATTCTTACTAGATCAGTTGCTTTACTTACATTCAGCATGAAATTAT
>BGPR01054543.1:0-10186 GCA_013235015.1 Araneus ventricosus
CTTTAGTATACTGATGTTTTACTATACTGATACTTTAGTATACTGATTTGATTTTAATTTTCAACCAAAAATTATTGAATTATATTTTTAAATATAAAAAAGTTCCAATTAGCCAAATTGTAAGACGTTAATCGCAGAACAAGTAATCTTTCTTTTTTCTCCTCAATTATTTTATTGGATAATTTCTTTCTCCCATAGGCGTTCAGATTCCTAGTTATGAATCCGATGAGGCACCAAATATCTCTACCCCAGGGCGCTCCAGTTTGTTAAGACGACCCTGTCAACAGGTGTAATCATGTAGCGTACATATAAAACAATTAATCATATAAACTAAAAAACTTGAAAAAATAGCAATAACTGTGTTGAACAAAAAAAAAAATATATTTAAATATTATTGAATAGATAATTATCATTCATAGTAAATTGCTTTAGGAAACAAATTTTACCTTTAAGTTTTTCAAAATCTTCACCTTCACTATATGCCAGGGAGAAAAGGTTTATGTTTCTTATTCAAAGTCAGAAACTTCGTCCAAATTATTATCAACTTGTACTTCACAACTCCTCATTCAATGACTAGCGAGAACGAGGATTGTTACTATTTCATGTTTCCTAAAATGAGGAAAATACATGAGTAAAATAAACAGAGAATATATTTTCAATTACATTCCTGACTAACGATCACAACTGAAGTTGCTATGTAAGAGGTACTTGAAAACAAAAATTTGCGAAACTATGCATGCCGAGAGCGACTCGAATTACTCAACAGCAGGCAAGTTGTTACGCAAGCTTTTCATGAACTAATGAGTTAAAATTTCAAAGATTTGTTCTGCGTGTTCCTGCTCTACAGTTCAAGTGGCATTCTAAACAATCAGTAATACTTGAAACAAAAGCAATTGCTTCAACAAGTAAGAAATCGTAGCCTCTTGAGGTGCAACTTCTAAGATGGATTTTCAGTCGTACAGAATTTGAAAATTGCACAAGGTAAAAAGGTTCATTTGTTGTATCAGCTAAAATGTGCTATTTATAAACCCTGGTTTATAAATTTATAACCCTGTTTAAAACATGTTCTGAACTTTCATGAGAAACTTAGAGTTTGGCTTCTACTCCAAGAGTATTCCCGTTTTAAAATATTTTCGTTTTTAATAAACACAGAAAAGAAAACAAGAAAAATATTCGTTTATTAAACAACTTTTTAAAACTTAAAATTATAGGATTTTAAAGTATATTAATAAAAATGAATGACATTTTTAAAAATATTATATTAATAAATATTCTACTATATGAAATCTGCAACATAAGGGAAAAGTTAGTGAGTTAATTGTAAAGCGCATCATTTCTGTTTCACTTCCGTATTATTTTCATAAGATTGTTAACAAAATATTCTTCTGACGACTCTATTCAAACGTCGCCTGACTTTAACTGTCTTACGGTTGATGGATAGTATATCTATGAGAGGGAGTACACTTTGCTCCCAAATGTGGCGATTTGGAGTGCGCCGTATAATTGGAGTAGGCGTAGTAGTTTGGAGTTAGAAGTAGAATTGGAGTAGACGTAGTAGTTTGGAATAAGAAGTGGAATTGGAGTAGACGTAGCAGTTTGGAGTGAGACGAACAGTGATTTGGAGTGAATCGTAGAATCAACCTGATTACACGTTTGTACTCCAGGGTTAGAAAACCGTTGATATCTCTGATATCACTATGATGCTGAAAATAGTTGAAAAGAGTCATTTAAAATAGTTGAGAGAAGGGTAAGGTAACAAGAAACTATAAAAGTTATAAATTAGAACTTATTTATTTTCATGAAAAATGTTTCTGAAAAGAATATGTTTAGATTAATGAATAAAATGACCACTTCATATTTATAAAACAATAGCCTAAGCTATTTAATTTTTGTTAGTTGTTTTTGTCATTGGTCGCGTAATCATTTCTCAAAACTATTTACCGATTTTTTAATTTCTAAATTTTAGAACATAAAACATCGCAGTTACATTGAAATTTTGAAAAAAAGTAGAAAGGAAAATTTTCGCCTGTTGAAATAAATGGCTTTTTCTTTAGTGAATGAAACGAAATATTTTATGCAAAACGAGTTGAAAATACCTGCATTGTAAAATATAAATTTTTTAAGTCTTGTACGAAAAAGTATCAGTTTCGAAGATTTGAACAAAAAATAATAGTAAGATCAATAACACAAATTTACAAATTATTTCTTCATAACAGTTAATTATTTATAAATCACTTCAATTTCATTTCTATTGGAATAATTCTTCATTTATAAATGCAAATGTAACCTTAAAAATTTTAACTACGAGCCCCTTGACTGTTCAGTATTTCTGAGTTTCTGTTTAACAGTTGAGTAATTTCAACTATTTATAAAAATTCTAGGTCTATTTATATTTTTTTACCTTTACTTTGGAACCTAGTTCATGGTTAAGAGTCGGAATAATTTCTAGCATTTCTTAATCTAATTAAATTAGACAGTTTAGCTGTACATTAGTGATGAATTTCTTCAATTCAGCTATATACACTGGTAACCAAAATTTAAGTTCCAAAAACTTTTGTTGGTAATTGAATCAGTTATTTCAGAAACCCCATAGTTGTTGGAAAAACAAACGGCTAAACAAAAGCATAAAAGTGTTTCCTACTAACAGTATCTCTCACTGAGAATTTTTTTCCAGACTCTCCGTATCTAATAATTAATTAGTTATTAATTATTAGAGAGCTTTTACTTATGAGTTTCTGCATCATAACAATCAAAAATGTATTTGTGAAGGTAAAATTATTGTAAAATTACTATTTAGAACCAAAATAAAGTGTCTCTATTTCTTTTTAAGAACAAAATAAAAACATCAGGTATCAATAAGTAAGAAACATATTTTATTATTTGTCTTGATCTTAGTCTTCGTGATCTGGTGGATCACTGTATGTCTTCGTTGGCCAGATCATGATACTAAAGAACTTAAAATTCTTCGGGAATGTAATTAATCGTTTCTAGGCGCCATCTATTTTGTTTTTGTTTATTGCAAGAACGCGCTTGGGTCGAACAATGCATTAGGAAACTCTGTAGGTTCAGTTCTATTGTTTTCGACTCGGAACGAATTCGTTAGAAAACCGTCTATGAGATCTAATGTCACCCACAATCTGTGCGTTTACATTTAAAGAATTTATCCATACTAAAAATTCGATTTCCGAAAAATAGCAACTTGCGGGAAAGTCGACTTCTGAAAAATAGTGAATTATGGGATTTCTGAACCAATTGATTCAATTATTTGAAATATGTATCTCTACCATTTTAAAAATTGATGTCTTATGTCATTTGGATAATGGTTAATGTAGTGTGAAGTATCTACGTACATTAAGAACTTAACAGTTTTGTCCGAACACAGTTCGGACACTACGAAAGGGCACTTCTCTGATTTGCCAGAACACCGCTCAGGCTTGTCAGTTTTCTAAGCCAATCCACTGATTTTCCCGGCCTTTTCATTTGATTTAATTTGCAATGTTTCTATTAATTAGCTCTAGCATTCCAATTAATGTTGGATGGCAAAACAAGAGTAAACCAATTTTTGTCAGGTTAGGTTAGGTAAACCAATTTTCAGATCCTTTTTTTTTCCTGCGATAAAAAATTATCTAAAATTAATAAAATCAATACTTGTAAATCTTTTGACATCTGATTTCAATTTATAGAATCAATTTGAATAAAAAATTGCTTATAAAAAATGCGCTTCTTTTTGGACACAATATGACAGCAAAAAGAAACTATTAAGTGGTTAAGTGAGTCCTGGACGTTTAAGAATAAGAATTTTAAGAAAACGGTAAGCTGACCCATTTTCATGTTTCTGATTTTCGTCTATAGGTGTTGGTTTTATAAGAAAATTCTCATGTCCGAATGATTATAGCCAAATTGAATTATCAGGATTGTTTAGATGATGAATTAAGATGGATAGAGGGATGCAGGCCTGTTGCTGTCCAGTCTCATAAGGACATCGGTCATTAGTTAAGAGTGTCTCGAATGGTGGTATCCAGATTATGAATCAATTCCAAATAACATGTACCATCTCCAGGAAGACTATCCAAGATTGTGCAAATGCTACGACACCTGCAGATGATCGATATGTGGCATTAAATACACGAATGCTATAGAGAGCGAAAGGCTGGAGAACTCTCCTGGAAACTCGCTAAAGCGACTACAACAATAATATCTAGACAAAATGCCCATTAACATCTGGCTGAAAATTGCCTTTTACGTCCATTGAACAGTAATATTCGTTTCTTATTATCGATGGTCACGACACATCGTAGAAGAAAGCCCGTTTTCTGTGGAGTCAGGAGGATCATTCTTGGCTTCATCAAAATTAGAGTGCTGTTTTGTTCATTGATGAAAACGCATAAAATTTCATTGCAATTAACCGATTATTATTCTAGATAATACTTGTTTCGCAATTGTAACCTATTTTTTGAGCATCAGTACTTTGTGGCTTTTTGCAGATTCAAATGGAATAAACAAAATAATCGAGTTTGATAAGCCGTGCTGTGTTAATTCAGGAATAACATGTGACCAAAGCATGTAAAAAGACTAAAAAGACATGCAGTATCTGAGAAATATCTGTCATTACCAACTACGCCTTATAAAAGTGGCAATTCCTTGATTAGGAAAGGTAAGTTTGGATCTAAATACCAGAGATACATAATATTCTTTTGAATTAATGGCATAAAACTGTCGGCTTTTATAAGACTTAAATTTTTTGGAAGGTGGAGCCAGATGAAAGAAAGAAAAAAAAATCTCAGAATATGTTTAAATTGGATGGAAATTTTGAATCTATATTTTGCTCAATCAAACTTTTTAAAAAGTTCCTTATACATCAATATAACGTTTTAAAAAGTCTTATTACTTTTGGACATATCTATCAAAGAATAAATAAAAGCCCATGCTTTCTGAGGTTGAAAAACTGCAGAAGATTCTGATGAAGTACTGAAGAAATAATTTTTTTAAAGTTCATGGATTCTCGAAAGAAAACAGTTTTCTGTACGATTTATTATATGATTGCCTTATTATAACGCAAAGTATATTTTTTAAATTTTACTCTTGTGCTGGCTTTATTACCCGATTTCGCTCAGGAAACATTCAAACTCACTTTTATTCATGATAATTAGATTCACTCAATTTGTTACATCATACTCTTTCAGAATTTTTATAGCTTTGCAGGAAATACGTCGTAAGTCACTGCTAGGTTATGTTTATTTAAACTATTATTTTTATTTACGGATTTGACATAGTACTTTCCCTAACTTAATTAAATTCATTTTAGAAATAATCTCTTGAAAATTCAAAAAGGATGACTTATAAATGAACACTTGAAGGGTATGTAGTAATTCATGTTGCTAATGATCTTTGCTTTGAAGGAGTTCTTGCAACACACATGAATTTTCTGTTTTATATATACATGTTTATCATCATATTCTTTCCTATATATTTTGTTCTTACCCTTATATATGGCAGCACATGTCTCATTCCTCTTCTGAAAAATGGTTTTAGGTTTGTTCTGTTTTCAGAGATTACGTGTGTGAGAACCTGGAACTATTACTTTTACTTCTTTGTGTTTTCTGTAATTTGTGCGTACTAAGGTGCAATAGTTCACCCTTACTGATGGCACCTTACATGCATAGGGTGGGCCGAAAAAAAAAATCGAATTTTGGATTATGGAATTCTAATAGAGCGCGAAAGTTGCATTATCCCGTCAATAATAACTGAGCAAAATTTCATTTTCATTGATTAATATCTTTTGTCTCTTCAAGACTGCCAAAGTTTCTAAAAACTGCTCCAAACGGTCATTTATTATTAAAAATAATAAAAATTAGGAAAAAGGACAATCGTTTTCTAATAGCGGGAAAATGGTCCACTAGTCCATCATAATTAACTGTAAAAAAATTTAACCAGATCGGTTATAACTTTTTCATCCTCAAAACGGCCAAAGCTTTTCAGAAAACCGCAAAAGATTATATTTTGATATAACTTTTTATTATCGCAAAAATACATTTAGTGAAGCTCTTAAATTGTTGATTGTTCACTATTCATTAATATATTATCATCTGTTTAAAGTTTCATGCAGTAAATTACATCATCTTGTAATTAGCCTTGTGATCAAATGAAGGCATAATTGCCTGTGACGCCATGGTATTTATAATAAAACCATCCCTGTTGTGTGATACATAAACCGAACTTGCTGCTTCAATCACAAGTTTTCACAGCTCTCCACCTAATGGGTGTGGCATGCAAATTTGTAGATCTGTAAGCCCTTTATTATCCATTCTCAGCAATAGACTTTAGCTCTTCTACTGTAAGATCAGTTGTAATTGGTGGCTCAGAGCATCACACTTAAACCAGTCAATTATGTCAATGTACTTGATTGGGTTTAAAGTTAAGTTTGGGGACGACAAAGCGACGACGTCCAACTGTGGAAGAAGATCCTCTTGCCTTGATAATCAGGTGCCAGACAGAAAGTTCCCGGATGTGTCATCTCTCGTCCGCCAACATGCTCAGCAGCAGGTTTCCGGGATGTGCCCTAAAAGCATTCTGAGAAATTACAGGATCCACCAACTTTTTCCGATCGTCTGATAAATACCTCGAGTTTTTGATTACATTCCACAAATGTTTTGATCCACTTGTACAGGAATGATTCATTTTGATACTGAACCATGCGATTTGATACTGATACACGAATAATGTAGTGCACTAGTTGAAGAGCCCAGAAGAAGGATCTTCTGTGGCAACGTACAATCTTAAGATTCTGTTAGCAGTCGTTAACCATCTTGCGTGAGAAGTGGGCCCTGGGTCACGTCGGGACGGATCAGAAGAGCGAACGCCGGTTAAAACAGCATAAAATATTTCCAATAGATACTTATGATCTTTGCTGAAATCTTTGGCCGTTACTACAGGCAGATCACAATAAACTGGCTTAGAGTTTGCTACTGGCAAGTTTTTACAGTTCACCACACTTTTCCCTATCGGTCCAGAATATGTGAGGGCACCGATTGTTTCACCGTCCAGGTATTCAAATACATGTCTTAGAGGGAGCTCGTTGAAATGTAAAAGACAGACTAACCACTGTAAAGATTTTTTAAATTCTTCCTCAATAAGCACAATGACACCGGATTTATGCTCTGTATTTACTATGGTGCAATCACATCCTACTGCTGTGATGGTTTTGAGCCTTAACTGTTTTTTTCATCAAACAGTTTATGATATTTGTGCTGATACAAAGCGCCGAACCTGATGTAAGAGTTACGTGGTCAAAATATTGAGATTCTGGTTCTATTACAATTGCTAAATGTTTTTCTACAATTTCTTTTCGGTGAAATTTTTTACTTTTCTTTATTTGGCAAAGTTTCTTGTCTTTACGACCATCGAAGAAAAGTGCAATTGAATCATATCTTGCAGTATGCCATTTTTCATTATATAGAGCTGAAATTTAGATATTTTCAACGATCTCTCCATTCTCACTTTATTTTTATCCACCACATGAGATGTATCTACTCAGATATAATGCCAAAGTCCTTGAAAACAGCTGAAGTTATAGGAGCAGCTGCTCTATCGGAAACATTGTACCTATCGCAGACCGTAGCAGTTGCAGGAAGACGAGTTCTCATCTTCGAAGTGGAGGGAAGGGAATATTCAAAGTTGATAACAAGGTCATTTTTGTCATTCAAGTCTACCATCTCTTGTTCTTCAGCAGTAGAAAGTTGTTTTTCGCCAAAATCAGGATCTGGTGACTCATCTTCTCTTTTAGCTGAATTAATTTTTGAATCATAGTGTTTCTTTTAGGCTTTTCTTTGCAACGCACGTGAAGTAGGAACATCAACACAACCAATAAAGCCAATTTTGAGACTTTTATGATCTTGAAGAAACATGCTTTCTTTAACTGAAACTTGTTTTTACTTCTCACAAGAATCTTATTAACCGATCTGGTTAAATTTTTTTACAGCTAATTGTGATGGACTGGAAGATTATTTGCCCGCTATTAGAAAACGACTGTCCTTTTCCTAAATTTTATTATTTTTAGTAAAAAATGGCCGTTTTTGTCTGTTTGTCGAAATTTGGCCGTCTTGAGGAGGCAAAAGATATTAATCAATGAAAATGAAATTTTGCACAGTTACTATTGATGGGATAATTCAACTTTCTCGCACTATTAGAATTCCATAATCCAAAATACGATTTTTTCGGACCAACCTAATGCTTAAGTATATTTACTGATGATGTGTGTATATTGATACAGTGAAAATAATCAATTGCAAGAATCATCATGAAACGGCGCCAAAGGGGACACAGAGTAAAACTATCCCAATGATTTTAACACATTAAAGCCCAGCGTCTTCATTTGAGGACAGTGTATCAAACAGTGTGTAGAATCCTTTTGATTTCTTGAAAAGATTTTTTATTCTTAACAATGGTAGATGACATTGCGATGAGCATTTCTACAAATTTTCATGCAGCTGCAAATGTTTATAATTTCGTGATTTGTATCGCCGTTTTGCTATTTTTCTAGCCTCGCAGGTGCATTTGGTTTCCGCGCCGCTGCATCAACTGAAAACAATATGAGTAATTACAACTATTATAATACTTTATTTTAAAGTATTACATAAGCATATGGTAGTAAATTATTTTGTATTTTTGAAATTTTCCTTTTCAAATATGACGTTATTTAATGCTGCCCCCAATTGAGGACGTTAGGCGTTGCAGCTAACTTTTATTCAACTTTTCAGATTTGAATAAAAAACTCGTTCAACTCTTCCAAAGCAAATACTAGTATTTTATCTTATTTTTAGGAAATTATAGTGTAATGACCATGTCTCGTAAGTTTCTTAGGAAAGAAGAAGCTCGAGAATATTTTTTTTCATAATGAATTGAAACTGATATTTTTGAAATTACACCCGTCGTTGGCAAGTTAATCGATTAAAAAGATTTTGATGATTAACTTACAACTATACTTTTGATGAACAACTATACTTGCAGTGTCTGATATAGCAGAAATCTAATTTTCTGATAAATTAATGAATATTATCGCTTTCGATGAAGATTATCCTGGACCACTTCCATTAGAAATAAAATTCAAAAATAAATTGGTCAAAAATTGATCCTGGACATTCAAAACTCAATGAACAAGTAAAGATAAATAAAATTTCGGAAATCTTATAAATGAAATGCTCTTGTGTAAAAGAAATGTTTTTTAAAAAATTCACTCAGGAAGTACATTACCTTATTTTATATGAAAAGCTTAGATATGCTGCTGAAGTAACCAACCAGAAGAGAAGAAAATTGATGAACATTCGAGCACAACTGCTTTAACAAAATGAAACGGTCGGGAATGGTGGAGCCACCTCCTAAGAATTACAACCTTCCCCCTTACCAATCAGCTCCAACCTCTACAAGACAGCCAACTGGCTCCTTCCATTAACCGTCCTAAAAATGGAGAAATTTGGACTAATTAAAACAAATTGACAACCAAGGTCACCGGAACTAAATCCAAAAAAAATCTAACACAAATTCTAACAAAAATTTGTCATTTTAATCTCTTAGCCACAGTTAATTAGTTTTACCAATAAATTAATGAGCATAAATTACGCATTAGGAAGCATGTACACAAAAGTATTCACAAAAACACCACACACCCAAATAGAAGCTAGGGCACAAAGCCCCAAAAGTCCCGGTCTTCTGTCTATATAATCTCAGTGACTTTTAAACCTACTTCTTCACACGTTTGTGAATTTAAACATTATACTTTACTCATTATATCACATCAAATTTAAAAACTTCTATATAAATCATGCGCATTACATTTCCATTTAATATATATATGTAATAATTTAATACTTTGCTAATTTTAAAAAGCGCTACTCAAAATTTAATCCGTAAAATTATTTCTACTTAAGCTAAAACACACAATTAACTGCCACTTTAACTGGCTGAAATCCAGTTTCAACGGCTCTAACGCTCGGGAATTCCCCTCTTTTCCAATACTACTTAATCTCGCTGCGATGGTGCAACTTCCTCTTTTCAAAATCATGTAGCCTTCCTACCAGACGCCCGTTTCGGCGTGGTTGGTTTCTTCGTCGCCGGTGGCTGCGCTTTACGTCTATATTTTTAAACATGGCTTGATATTATTCTAAATTCTACCCTAATCAGCTGAAACTTA